>NGKG01000030.1:437482-474911 GCA_002162505.1 Myriosclerotinia scirpicola | reverse complement strand
GTATTAATATTAGTATATATAGACTTTTCTTTATTATTTTATATATTATATTGATCTAGTAATGTTGATTTAAATGAATATTAAAAAGAAGAAGCTCGGACTTTTTTTTGGATTCGATTTATGACCAATTAGAAGGCTCAAACAGGGACTCATTAAGCGAATACGTGCAACTGAACGATATTTTCTACCTCCCTACACCGGAAAAACGTTACTGCGTACCCGGACAGCAAGAATATATATGTCGGGCAAGCCGACAATTATATAAAACTAATATTAAACCTTTGAAGATTTTTGATTTTATACAATATTAAGTATTCATTTTAAGTTTAGTTTATTTTTTTAGACTTTCTCTTATATTTGGACTTCCCCTTACAGCGTGAAAAGATTTAGATAGAATGTATGCTGCCCGCCTGCGCGCTTTCTCTGTCTCTGTCTCTGTCTCTGTCCGCCCTGTCCTGCTTGCTACCTGCCTGCGCGCTCTCTCTCTCTCACGCAACGAAACCCTCCTCCTCCTCCTGTACTATCTCTCCGCTGCTACGATACCAGCCTTAAGCTACAACTCTACATTAAAAAAGCATTTCTCTCTCTCTCACTCCTACTACTCCTGCCCTCCTATACACTCTCTCTAGCTCATACACAAAAAAAGCCCTCCTCCTATCCTGTATCTCTCTACTATACCACACCATATACAAAAAAATTCAACTCTCTCTCCCTCCACTACTACAACACCAACCACTCAAACTACAACTCTACACTAAAAAAAAATATAAACAAAAAAATATAAACAAAAATATATAAACAAAAATATATAAACAAAAATATATAAACAAAAATATATAAACAAAAATATATAAACAAAAATATATAAACAAAAATATATAAACAAAAATATATAAACAAAAATATACTCTTTTCTACTTTTTTACTTTTTCCTTCTATTCAACACATTCTATCTCTCTACTACAATATTACTTTTAAACTATAATTGTAATTAACTTCTTATTTCTTCTTTTCCTTTTCTTTCTTTCTTTCTTTCTTTCTTTTCTTTCTTTTCCTCTCTCTTACCTTTTCCCTTTTCCCCTTCTCTCCACTACCTTTCGCTTATTTAATCGATTACTACTAACATATATTCAAAAACACTATCATTACTTTTCTCTCATCCTCCTTCTCCCTTACTCTCTCCCCTCCTCTATCTCTTCCACACTCACACCCTCCCCTTCCTCCTCCCATCATCACAATACATGTGAATCAAAACCCCCTCTATCCTTACACTACCCACCTACGCTACAGCACTGATTGAACGGGAGCGAGCCGTTCGGGGTCACCGGGAAGAAGCTTGAGCCCTTGCCCATAATCACGAAATCAGTCACTTCAACCCAAGGGATCGGTTCAAAGTAACAAATCTCGTACATTTCGGCCAAGATCCCTCATCAAAAACAGCAGTATCGACCTCAAGATCATTATTTTCAACGCAACTTCTTCAATATTGGTTGTACGAAGTTAAGGTTAAGCCTTGTAAAGTCCTTAGCATTATGCGACATCAAAAATTACTATTTTAGGCCTAGAAAAACCTGACCCCTCTCCTCCCGCCCGAGAAGAGTTCCATGGATAGTACTCTGCATTCAAACTACGCCAATATTGAAATAGTAACAATCAAGTTCGTCATTCTTCTAATACCCCTCTGAGTATTCCCGTTCATATAAAGCGGGGGTATGGGCTAACAGCCTCTACGCGGGGTATAACCCCACGGAATTTTCCAAACACGGAAAAGGATCATCAAAAATCTGTTTGCCGGTGATGGACTTAGGAATAAAGTATATTTATCGTTTCTTATTGTACCGAGATTTGCGAGAAACGAAAGAAAGAGATACGGGTTTTTCTTGGTAGACTGTATATTATGTAAACTCACCATGTAGGAAACATATCTAATGATTGCTTTCTGAAATCGGGGAAGCTTTTGATGTTCAATCTTAGTTCAAACATTCATTACACTTCGTTTATTCTTTACTGGTAATACATATACTCATTATGGTCTTCTCATCTCTTTCCCTTACTCTTCTCGGCTTTTTTGTGAAAACAACTACGGCTGTACCATATGAAGAATACATCCTCACACCAAGCTCTCGAACGATTATACCTGCATCAGTGTATAATGTCAATGGCTCCGTCACTAACCCGGAAGCATTGATCATGACAAGATTTTCTGGTTCAGCGTTATTTGGTCCATCTTCCGCCGTTACCTATGATTTCGAAAAGAACATTGCTGGTATTGTTTCCTTTAACGTCGGTTCTGTCGATGGTGATGAGGATCCATTCATCGGAATTAGTTTTACTGAAAGCTCACTGTGGATCAACGAAAATGGATGTGATGCAACCGCTGATGCAGGTATCGATGAAGCTTTATGGTTTTCGGTCATAAACAATGGCTACTACAAGGCAGAAACGAAGTACCAGCGAGGTGGATTTAGATATTTGAATGTTTACCACAATACTTCCGGGTCCGTCGAAGTTACAAACTTGACCATACAATACACGGCTTTACCTCACAAGTCAGAAAACGAACTCCAGTCTTACACGGGATACTTCCATAGCAATGATGATCAGGTAAATCGAGTATGGTATGCTGGAGCTTACACTAATGATATGTGTACCATTGATCCTACCGCCGGGGACTCTTTGGTTCACTTGGGTGACATCACCTCAAATGGTACTATTACCGAGCCTGTAACATGGTGGAATAATTACACCATTGCTAGTATGTGCCTCTTCTCAATGAAAATAGCAAAAAGCTAATAAGTGATTATCAGACGGTACCAGTGTCCTTACAGATGGAGCCAAGAGAGATCGTCTTGTATGGCCTGGAGATATTGCAATTTCAGGTCCTTCGGTTTTCGTCTCTACAAACGATATGATAACCATCAAGAATTCTTTGGACTCATTATTAGTCCTCCAAAACTCTTCAGGTGCACTACCATATGCTGGTATTCCCTTCACAACGATCCTGAAAACCTGGAGTTTTACTTATCATCTCCATTCACTCATTGATATATACGATTACTATTTGTTTACTGGTGACGTCGATTATCTGCAAGAACATTGGGGGCAGTTTAAGCTGGGCATGAATTTCTCGTTGGGATTTATCGATGATACGCAAATGGCCGACCTCCCTAAAGATAACCCTGATTGGTTGAGAGTCGGTATGGGTGGTCATAACATTGAGGCAAACTCCATCCTTTACTACGCTCTTAATTTGGGCACGAAACTCTCGCAAGTTCTCAATGACTCAGCTGCCACTTCATCATGGCATGCTTACGCCGCGGGTATCAAAGCAGCTGCGAACGCTAATCTTTGGGATGACACAGCAAACCTTTATCGAGATAATGACTCTCTTCCTCTAACTACACTCCATCCACAAGACGGGAATGCATGGGCAATGTTCTCTGGATTGGTAGATTCTCCATCCAGAGCCCTTCTTGTCTCCGACTCCCTAGCCGCTCGCTGGAATAAATATGGTGCTCCAGCTCCCGAAGGTGGGAGTAATGTTGTTTCCCCCTTCGTCAGCGGTTTTGAAATTCAGGCGCACTACCTAGCAGGGAGAGCCGATCGCGCTGTTAAGATGATCAAATTCATGTGGGGAGATTTCATGCTTGATGATCCACGCATGACGAATAGTACTTTCATTGAAGGATATTCCACAGATGGTAGTTTACACTATGCGCCATATGCAAATGATCCGAGGGTCTCTCATGCTCACGGTTGGAGTACGGGTCCTACTTCTGCACTTACATTTTATGGCGCAGGATTGATGGTTACGAGTGGTGCTGGAAAGAATTGGGGTGTGGCTCCAAATTTGGGGGGGTTGACAGATATAGAGGCTGGGTTTGAGACTTCTCTCGGCAGTTATGCGGTTAAGGTTGTTGGTGAAGCGGGAAGATTGACAGGTGTTAATATTACGACTCCGGCGGGAACAACAGGCTCAATCAGCGTACCTTATACCAATCAAACCGCAACGATGATTTTGCAAAGCAGGGATGGAAAATCTGCCGCTACAACCCATCAAATTGAGGCTGGAAATGCGACGAGCGGGAGGTATATAGTTGAGGGAGTAGCTGGGGGGAATTGGACTGTCTCGATAACTTATTGATCGAGACTTGTAAAATTAAAAAGTAACATCTATTCATCTTCCCTTTTCTCCTACTCCACTCATTATTTGCGTTAGTATTTTTGGTATTCCATATACGGGCCCGTATGGTGGTATGTATGCATTTTCATTAAGATATATATGTATATAAAAGTTGAAGGTAGCCGCATAAAGCACAATCCTGAACAGTGAACACTCACCAGTTCATCCGTTCGACCCCTGGGAATATGAGATTTAACATCAATTGGCCGTGGCCTCTTTCCGAAATGATATGTTTAATACACTCAGAACCCTAACTGTGAGACAATGATAACCCGAATAGCTAGGGTAGTCTGCTCTTCTAACTTAAATGATAGGCTAGACTTCCACCTTGTGCTTGATCAAATCACTCGCCTCTCTTCTATCACTTGCCCCTTCGTGTGCTATCTGCGTGTAATAATTCACCATGAAATATATAGAAAAATGACAATTCTGGACATGATATAGAGATGTAAGACAAAGCAATAACAAGACCCAAGGCTGAAAGAAAAAAGAGCCAAAACGCTCCTCAGTCACCACTTTACAAACTTCGAAATCCTTGCATATAAACAGTCATTAGGCTATTTAAAATATTAAAGCACTTTTTTACCTGTGAGAACAAAATAATATTCTCAGCTAATCTCCAGTTGCCCCTTTGTTCCCCTTCCCACCTCTTCGTTATCCCTCACAGAGCTTCTTTCAATTGTTGAAAACTGTTTGGACATTAAAGTTCTAACCTTGCATTTAAAATCAAACAAACACATTCCAATATTCTGAACTGATTTATATACTAAACTCACCCTATTAACAAAATAAATGAATATCAAGTTTCTACTTTTAACCTCAACTAATCCCCAACTAATCTTTATAGTTCTAACTCTTTTATACTATATATCATCAATATACAATATCCCTAAACTTCATTACAAATTCAACCATCAAGTTTCGCTGAAATGTCATTATTCTCAAAATTGGAAGTACATTATACATAGATGTTCAACCATCCTCCCACTTACCTCGGCAGGGACTTGACTCTCCAACACTCTCTTACAACTTCGAAGTGTGTTCTTCCAGTATTTGTGGATGAAAGTTGCCCAGTTTTAAAATGGCTAGTGAGAACATCTTCTTTGAATCGTGATACAAACAGAAAATCAAATCAACGTCATATACACACGAACCAATCAAAAATCGAGGGATAATAAGGAATCATCAATGAAACTCTTCATTTCCAGATTATATATTCCATCCAATTCCATATCTCAACCTCAACTCCGAGATCTCCCCTCTACAGCTTAGCCTTCTCCCCCTTCCCCTCCTTAGCCAACCCCACAAACTTCCAACACAACTCTCCCATCGGCCACCTCGCTTTAGCATGCACCTCTGCCTTCGCACTACTCGCCTGTCTCACTGCCCATCTAGCCGCTATACCTTGATAAATACAAGTATTTCTAAAGAAACCAAACGCCACTCCCCACGGCAAATCCGGTTCTGGGTCCCAACCTGCTATTTCTTGATACCAAGATGTTAAGTCTGATTGTGATGGGAGACCGGGTAAGTTTCCGTCTTGAAATTGTGGGAGGGAAGAGAATTTCTTTTCGTGGTGTACGGTGTAGGGGGAAAGGATGTTTACTATGTCGGAGAGGGGGTGTCCGATTGTGGACATTTCCCAGCTGAGGAAGAATGTTAGTTTGGGTTTCATATCAGAATGAAATGTAAATTTACATACTCTAAAATCCCAATAACCCTCGGTTCCGTTTTGTGAAAAACCAAATTATCAATCTTATAATCTCCATGAACCAACGTCCCTCTATCCTTTGGCTGATATTTTTTGTCTCTAAAAAACCCTAAGATCTCCTCAATATGCGGTATCTGACCCACCGATTCCTTCGTCTCAATATCAACAGTCGAAGCTTGTGCCGCACTTATCGTGGCAAAGGTTTTGATTTGACGATCGTAAAATCCCGTGGGTTTACCAAAGCTTGCAAGGCCTGCTTCCGATATATCAACGCGATGGAGTTTGGCTAAAGTGCGAATCGCATCGTGCCACCTATTTTCTCGCCATATCAGCATTGACTCTTCATCATAACCCGAAGGATAAAACTACAGGCTAGTAGAAAACATACATCTCCCTCCTCTCCTCCTCTCCCACCCCAGGAATCCCAGGATCCTCAATAATCCTTCCATCCAAAAATTCCATAATATAAAACGGTGTGCCAATCACCCTCTCATCCTCACACAAACAATATGCTTTCGGGACCGGTACATCTGTTTTCTCCAATGCATGAATGACGCGATATTCACGCTCGACTTGATGTGCAGTTTTTGAGACTAGTTTTCCAGGCGGTTTCTTGCGCATTACGTATTTTTGGCCATTGGATGCCAGTATTTGATATGTGGGATTTGACTGACCAAATCCAAACTATGAATTCAATTAAGTCAGCAATGAGCGTTGGGNNNNGTGGAGAATTAACGTGGGAATTGAAAGGGTGATACGGACTTGTTTGATATCTATAGGAATCTTAATTTCTGGTACATGCTTTTCTATATATTTCTCCAAAGCTTGGAGATCAATAGGCTGTCTTACGGGACCGGCCATTGTAAATTTATGGTAAGTCCTAAATGAGAACTGCAATGGGATATGGTTTGTGACATGTTGTGGAGGTGAAGTTGTATTTATGAGATAAGAACGAGTGAGAGTGGCTCGGACACAGTTTGCCTCGGCCTCGGTTCAACAGGGGTGTGAAAAGACGCTAATCCCCATGGAGGCGGGGAAGGTTCAAGGTTAGGTAGGTAGTTTTGAAGAATACCTTAGGGGCACAATATGGTTGCGTTTAACCACAAATCAACTGTTAATTTATAGAAAATGCTTTTAACCTTCAATTTTAAATTAAAATCTTATATAACAATTAGTTATTAGTAAATAAAAGTTATAGTTAGATTTCAAATCATTGTTAATAATACTTGCAGTTTTCTAGCTATTTTAGTATAAGTATAAATTTTAGTTGTAGACTTTTAAAAATGAAAATATAAATCAAAATAATTCAATGCAATTGTACATTATAGTATGCTATAGTTCAATAATAATATTATAGATTTTTAACTAATAAAGTTAATTGTAGATTTAAATGTATAGTAAAACTTGTAGATTGAAATATATATTTTGAATTTGTAGCTATCTATGTAGTAGTTTTAATTTAGCTTGAATCAATTGATTCAATTATAGTTGAATAGTAGTTATAGGTGCAAAAGTGCAAGAGTGTAAAGGGAAGCTTTTTGTAATTCTAATATATTTTGTTTACTTTATTGTTTATTAACTAAAACTTCAATTTATTATTCTTTAACTATTTAATAATTATTAATTAACGATATTTGTTATTAAAAAAATATAAATTTAATAGAAATTGTTAACAAAAAGCATTTTCAACTTATAACTTACAGTTTGTTTATGATTTAAAAAAGTTTTAGTTTTAACAAATTAGAATATGAATTACGGTTAGCTAATTTAATCTCAACCGTTAAACAAAACCCGTATATGCCCCTATAGTAATCAATAAACACTTTAATACCGGAGTCTTTTTATATCTTCGACTACTCGCCTCAAGTATTGCTTTCAGTCTTTCATATTTTCAATTAATAGCCTTAAAGTCTTGCTCAATCCACTATATCATTCATTTGTCTACTTCTCTTGCGTACTACCTATTTCCTGGTTGCCAGAGGTAGAAATTCTCGTCTAGCAAGCAATGTCACAAGTTCAATATGAGAAATTCTACACAATACTTGAATAGTTTGGAATGAAATCAATTCATTCGTGTATTATGTTGTTTTCTATAAATCCTAGTTCCTCCTATCCAAAAATCGATGAACTCACTCGCTCGATGTAAATGCCTAAACACATAATACCACCAGCCTCCACATCTCTTTCGGCTTCTCTGATTCTTCTCACAATATAATACAATAACAAAAAGATAACAAAGGGGATCCGGCCTGTTCTTAATCGGGACACCCATTCCCATCCTTCCTCGACCCAAAGTAGTAGGAAACTCCAATTCCGCTTAATCAAGCAACCCAAACTCCATCCTAACTTTTTTATATAAATAAATTTGGAAGAAAATCGACAAATGAGACTTGACAAAATCAAAATCAAATATGTTTTATGCTGTATAGCCGCAGATTCATGATGTGCAAATGAAAGACAAGGGCAGATTCATGATCGAGATCGAGATAAGTGTACTTTAATACAGAGATGTAATGCAGAAGAGTGGGATATTAATAAGAAAAATAATAGATAACTAGCAAAAGTTCTTTATGGTATCATCCTGAAAAGGTAAGGAAAAATATAGAGAGGCAAAGAAATAGTAGATACGCCATGATATGCAACTGTGAGATAGGAATTCTCAAATTCCTTCTGGCATTTATCTTCAATGCTTAGAGGAAATCTAGAAGTTCAAACTAGGCTGAACACCCTTTCCTAATGTGATTTGACTCAAACTCAACGTCCTTGCACCACCCTTTCCAGTGTCAACGCTAAGTCTAGCACTTCCATTTGCGTTTCCGTTTCTCGATCCGAAGACCTCGTCACCAAACGTTGGACCTCCTGATTCTTCATTAGGGGTCTGAAAGACTTCTGGGGTTGCTGCATATTCATCGTCGTCACTGTCCACAGCGAAGCCCTCAAACGTACTCTTGGTTGATGATGTCGCGTCGAGAATAGGACCACCTCCAGTGACAGAATCAGGGGTGGGGTATGAAGTGGATGCTATTGGAGGATGGGAAGCAATTTGTTGCTGTAGTGTAAGAACAATAGTTTCGAGGTGCTGGCGAGCAGATTGTTCAGCTAAGAACATGTTCGTCAAATTTTTGTAGTGCTCCATTGTCAAAGGGGCATCTTTTTGGATTGTAGGAGAGCTGGACGAAAGACCTCGGATAGTGGTGGAGGTTGAAAGAGGACGACCGGTGGTATGGGAACTGCCGAGATGAACACGTTCATCTGTCGTTGCCACGTATGGAGTTGGGGTGGTCTCATCAAAGTTCGGGTGGTAAGAATCAAGAGGCGAGGATGCGGGACGATGAGTGTTGTTGTTGTTCGAGGAGAGCCGATTTTGAGGGCCAAATTCGTGCCAATGTCGGTGTCGAGGTAAGACTGGCAAAGTCATTTCTGAGTTATCAGTTGTAGGACGACGTGCAGAAAGACTGCGATCTCTTTTGCCTCCTCTTGGAGGATCTTGGAGAGTGACATGATCCCCGTTTCCATTTAGTTGCCGATGAATTTGATATACAGTCTTCTCCATCTCAATTAGCCTAGACTCGATTCGTTCAACTCTCGTCGCCAGATCAGCAGCCTGGGTGATCTTCATGCCAGCCAATCCGCTTAAATGACCAAAGTTGAAAGGTTGTGGTTGATCCCCAGATTCCATTGGCTGTGGACTTTCAGGCTCATTCATTAATATAGGTTCGTCCCCTTCCGCCTTGTTCGAAGACAATGGAGATAATGGGCCTGGATCGTAGCTTGCTCTCCAATATCGAATCTCATCACTGCGACGTCTAGTCATTCCACCCGCACCTCTTGCAGCTTCTCGCAACTGTCCGAGAGATCTCGAACGCCTGTGTGGATGACTGCCACTTGTGATTGCCATTCCAATTGACCCACTACCATCCTCGTCAGAAGGAGCTCTACTGCCTTTAGCTTGAGCGCTAGCAGGTCGCGGTGAAAGTCCTGTCCAATCCACATAGCCTGGTGTTTTATCTGGCGTATACAATCTACCCGTTGTGATCCTTGTCCTGGTCGTTGTACTTTGTGTTTGTGTAGATATGCGATTTGGATCCCGATTTGTATTATGGTGTTCCTTTAGGCTGTGGTCGGCGAAAGGAGAATGCGATCGAAGGGCTCGGTTAAACTCATTGATTGGCATAGAGGTAGAACGTTTGGGTGAGGTCGCGGTGTTCATTGGACTTCGGCTGAGCGCGGTTGGGTCCTACAAATTATTAGACAATCGTAACGTAACGCAATATGTCTCTGCTTACACTACGGTGATGTTGTTCACTTTGCAGAGCAGCGTTGCTCTGCTTCTTATTTGGCGCATCTTTCCGTTTCTTTCCAAATATTTTGCCGAATACTCCTTTCAAAGTCGACTGCTTTCGCACAGGCTTCGAGAGGATTGACCCTGGTGGTCGGCCAACAGGTGATACGCTCCTGGGAATGCTATAATCCTCTGTCCGGCGTGAAGGCGGTTTATATGATGACCGATGGGATGCTATGGGTGTGGTTCCTATCCGCGTGGGTGGTTCGATGTGGCTACCCATCACAATATCTCCTTGTGCCAAAGCACTATCTCGGCCAGAAATTGCAGACCCTCTCATAACCTTTTCGATTCCATCTGAATTGAGAGATCCAAGAGGGGTTGCTATACCAGTTCCTGGAGAGCGAATTGGAAATTCGTCGTCGTCCTGAATTGGAATAGGAGCAGATATCCTTCCACGAATGGTAGAAGCGGTATTTGTTCGACCTGAACTTTCCGACTTCCCAGTCCCAGTCTTTGAAAATTTACTCATCTTACTGGGAACCGGAGCGGGATATTAGAACGGCTCCTTCAACTGCTCATCTGCATTCATAAGTGGGTCGAGGATAAGTATAAAGTTGTTGTGACAGTGGATTGTTTGATGAACATGGAACGACTCCTGGGCATATTCGCAAGTTCTGACGATGAGAAGATTGGAAAGACACCGTCTCCCTGGTCCGATTAAATGTTTGTTTTCACAATTGTTCATATATGTACTCGAGTACATATGTATATATCTTTGAGTAAGTACGTACTGTTCAGTAGAATGGGTCCCTTTACCCAGGGAACTTTATCGGTTTAGGGCGCATCACACGTATCATATATTCTGCGACGCCAGTAAGCAAGCTACTGACAAGGAGTGACCATGAAACAAGATAAATGAGTAGAGGGAGAATTGAAAGGACGGGGACGGGGGAGATCAAATTCAAGAATAGAACTAAATGGGCAAAGCCAAACCAAGAACAGTAAGGGTAGAATGAATCATTTCATCCCTGTTGAGGCGGCTATATGTATGTATGTATGTATGTAGGTAGGTAGGTAGGTAGGTATGTATGTAGGTATGTATGTGTCTGGGGAAGGATAGACAAGCCGGTGACTATACAAATAAATAGAATACCCATTGCCCATGAATTCATTAGCACTAAGGAAGAAGTTTGTACCAACCTACTTGAGTACAGACTGCACGATAGTGGGTGTGTGTGATAAGATAGACAAAAAGAGAGCAATGAAACTGGTATGAAATTATGAGCTGTGTTGTTGGTTTGGTGTGTGTGCGTGTGTGTGCGTGTGTGTGTGTATGCATGCAATCAATAGTTGACTTATTACCCCACGAAGCTCAACTCCAGGCTCTCGCTCTGCCCAGGTGGCTCTGGCTCTGGCTTTGGCTTTGGCTTAATCAATCAATCCAATCAATCAAATGACAAACAACCGTCCACCAGTCCCAGTCCCAGTCCCAGTCCCAGTCTCCCAGTCTCCCAGTCCCAGTCCGTTCACTGAAATTTGACAAATTAGACACAGTGTCAGTGGAAAAAGTGGAGGTTTTGGAAAGGGAAAGGAAGGAAAGGGAACTTAGGGAAGGGAGAATAATAGCAATAATAGGCTACTTAGACAATATGTACGGCGTAATATCATATCGAATCACCGAGACAACATATTTTCGGGGGTAGTGGCCTGATATGGCAATGGAATATGACCCATATGGGACATTTCGAAGTTTCTTTTCAATAACTTTGTCCAAAAAGAGTAAGTGAAAAAAAGGATATAATCCCTATTTTTAATTAGTGCCGCTATCCGGTAGCCAATTTCATCATCATTACTTACCTACCTATTTGCATTTAGGTTTTGTTTTGTTTGGCATCATAAATTCATAATTTGTTCATGCAGACTTGGAGACTTGGAGTTGAAGCTTGAGTGGGGTGGATTGATTGGCGTGTGTGTATAAACCATAAACCTCACCCACCTAATACTCAATATAAATCATAGTACACACACATTCTCTCTCTCTCGATGTCTGTCTTTGATATTTATGTATGAATCATGTATGAATCATGTATGATAACGGTTAAATGCACCTCTTCTTCCTACCTGAGTATAGTTCAAACGTTTGTATATGCAAATCCCAGGTTACTTTTACCACACGGATCTAAAATTCCAAATTCCTTCCTCCTTCACGCGCTGCGCTTCCATGTCGTAATACAGCGCCAAGTAAAACAGTAGTAATGCATGCATAGGCAAGTACGCATGGCAAGGGATTTTTGCTCGTATTATTATCTCATCTTCCAATGATAAAATCGCCTGGTTCACGTCTCGCGTCGGACCAACATGACATTTCTCGTACAGTCCTACCGATTATTCATAACAAAACCTCCTTTCAGTACAAACCTCCTTCCAGCAGTACATCCCTCCTCCAGTACAACCCTTCCTCGGTCAATCAAGTGATATATTAGGTGCATTCATCCAAATTTACACCGGCTCTCTTTCTTCAATGCAAATGAAATGGCTAGCGGCCACGGCGGCATTGAAGAAGATTCAATCAGCCTGTATCCACTGTCCTCTTGAAACTTGAAGATGCGATAGGTCGTCGGCCAATTTATTTTCTCAATTTCTATGCACTGTGAAAATATAAATATGGAAATGTGATTATTGTACGGAGTATTAAAGCCATCATTTGTTGAAGATGGAGAGGGGATTTCTTAGATTCTTCTTAGTTACACTCCCGCCCATCACAAATCCGTGCCACTGCCGCATCTATATGAAACCAACAAGGATGCTTAGAATGGGGGTTCGTCATTCGTCTGATGCCACACCTTCCTGAGAAGAAAAAAATCGCGTGGCACGACAGCGATGGTGTTCATGGACATTTTGTGGACCGTCAGCAAGGCCAGGAATAAGTCAACTTAGTCAAGCGAAAGCTTCCGAGGGAATCCTCGGACCTCGATGCATGACTGCATATGCAACGTTCTTCCACAGAATTTGAATCTTTAACCACAAATCTAAGAAGTTCCAAGGTTTGGTACAGAAACGCTTCGACTTTCAAAAGCTAATAAAAGTACCATTGCATATAGGTTGTAACCATCTCAGGAAGTTCTGACCGAAATTTTAACTATCATTCCAGTACTACGAGTTCAACTCCGCTACTGATGGGTATCGTAAATCGGCATTTTCTTCCAGGAAATCCATCCATCGTTTGAGGAATTTACTACCTCTGCATCGATCAGACACAAATCGTTAGTATATCGTTTCAGGAGGTGGGATAAAGTGAACAAGAAGAAAAAAGAGGTCTCAACTCACCTCGAGACGGTTTCCGAATCGCCAATGATTGTCAACGAGCGTCGTGGTCGGGTCATAGCAACTACAAGTTTCCAATTACATCAGTTGCATGACAAAAGTTGCCTTCCTTTTTTCGCATAGCATAGATATTTGGGCATATGAATGTCTGGCATCCGTTGTGTAGAGTTGATCGATTAAAATGAAATGCTATAGCCCAGGAATCATTTCTCTCGTTTGCGAAAGATCTGCTATAAGAGCGATCATACTGGGATGCGGGGGCGAATATTTGACGACATTCATGCAAAGAGGGGTTCGATGGTTCTGGAAGCAGACAACAGGTTAAGAAATCTATGCAAAAAGAAATAGACATACCGTTCAATCTACGTTTCTCTCCTAAAAACCCGACTTCGTGTTCGCTGTTACTCCTTACGAGGGAGACAACGATTGCCTCTTTTTCCCTTCCTTGAAATCCATCGACACTGCCCAATTCAATGCCGGGAAAGGTCTCCTTCATCGATCGAGACATCAAAGCGAGCTTTGCCTAGTTAGCATTACTTCGGGTGAAACAGCAAAGTTGGGCACCAGGCAGTGTTTTCGTTCTTACTTGAGCATTATACGGCGTCACAACCGCAATGTCCTCTGGCTTCAACCCAGCATCCACAAGATGTTGGACATGTCGTCTCACGAGAGCCGCTTCCATTTCGTTGCTTTTACTCTCACCTAACATTCCCTTTCCAGCTTTCTTATCAACACTTTCCTCCTCGCTCTTCTCGGGAAAATCGCCCCCTTGTGTATCGAAAAATATTAAAGGCTCGATAGTATCCTCTGTTTTCTCAACATCATACGGCAGTTCTGACAAAAGCCTTGTCTTGACTGCTTCGGCTGCGACAAGTTTTGATTCATATAACTCGTCCGAAGGAAATCGCATGATCTTTTCGTGCATACGGTATTGTGTTGTAAGCATAACTTTGATTCCAGTTCCATGTAACTTGAGTAACCTGTCGAATAAAGTTGTCTCCAAAGTCATTCCCTTAATGATGCCCTCCGTGTCTACGTCTTTCGGTTTTGTCTTTGACTTCGAATTCAGTGATTTGATTGTTGGGGGTAATTGCAGATGATCTCCAGCAAGAACAACCTTGCTAGCTGGCAGCAGAGGTACCCAACATTGAGCTTCCAGAGCCTGGCTACACATGGTGGAGTCAGTGGTTGCCTACAAATGATATGTTCTAAAAGGAAATGCAAACCTGACGATTTATGAAAGAGCGAGGAGCATATAGAAGACAAGAGAAAATTGTGAGGCTTGGGGGGTGCGGGGGAAGCAAATCAAATAGCAGAGTATGCTCTTACCTAGCTTCATCGATGATCACAACGTCAAACTTCTCATTTCTCAACTGAAAGCCACCAGCACCGTGTAATGTTGCAAGCACGACTTTAGAGCTACCCACTAAGGTATTGACGCACTTCCTTTCTCTTTCTCGAAACTCCTTACGAAGTTCCTTGAGATCTCCGTAAATTGCCTTACGTTCTCTGCCACTTTTGGTCTTTTTTATTGACGCTTGTTTGGTATCCATTTCTTTTCGCACGTCTTGTACAATCGCAGCCGCTTCCGAGGTCTGTGTAAGGACATCGAGGGAATGATTGACAACCGATGGTAGAAGTCTTGCTGGATGTCCGAGACGTACAATAGGTACCTTATGCGGTGCAAGCCGCTCGACAATGTTGTCAACAGATATATTGGATGGCCCACAAACCAGTACCCTGAGATTTTGTTTGAGCATCTGCAAAATAAGCTCTATCAGGGTATGGGTTTTCCCTGTCTGTCAATCATTAGTAAGTTCTTCAGAAGTTATTGTTCCTCCACGTTTCTATCCTAGCATATCCCAATGTTTTCAATAGCACTGGAGAGCATTTTTTTATGCCAACGGATAATTTCAATGGCAACCAAAATCATCCCCAATCCGGTAACGATCAGTAATAACCGCATTTCAAGCAGTGAGCTCGACACAAGCTTCATAAAGTTCGACCAAATTCTAAAGAAAGCTCGGTAGCACTCACTCCAGGCGGTCCATGAATCAAAGCCATCTCCTTCGAAACCAATGCAAACTTAATTGCATGCTTCTGACTATCGTTTAGACTTGGATCTACCCATTCCATTCCTGCACCCCCCAAATTATCCGGCACTGGCGAAGGTGATGACAACCCAAATGCAACCCTTACAAAATTTGAATACTCCGCTTCTTGCATCTTCCCCAACTTGCCCATCGTACCATTCATTCTATACACCCATCAGCATTTCCTTTACATGTCTCCCTTCAACCAACAACAAAATTAACAAGCAAAGTAAACAAACCGTTTATACGTGACATCATTCGCCAGTTTCACCACCCAGCACCTTTTCATCCCCCCAACATTCTCCTCTCCCTTTCCATTCTCATCCAACGCAACCCACACCGCGCTCCTCCCTACCTTCGTAACCACGCCTCTACTCCCATTCTCTTCCAGCTCCTTCACCTCTCTCTTCTTGGCACTTCCACTAGGCTGCTCACTGACTGCCACAATATCACCAACTCTAATTCCATGTTCCTGTAATTCACCTTCTTCCGATCCCCCACTGCCACCTTTGCCCTTTCCCCCAGAGCCGGAGCTAGAGGTTGCCGGATCAGGGCCTAGCTCAACGACAGTCTTTCCTCCCAACCCCGTTCTTTGTGATATCAGAACAAGGTTCGTAATGGCAAGTCCAGCACGCTGAAGAGAGGTTGGTGAGGTTCCTGTTATAAGAGTCGAAGTTTCGGACAGCTCGGATTGGAGTTCTTGATCTAAGAGATGGAGCTGGGTTGTACAGAATGATGGAACATCCACTGGTTTGAGGCTGATGGCCATGCTTTTAATGATTTTTGATTCTTTTTGGTAAGCTTGTAGAAGAGTCAGAACTCAAGGACGGAGGGGTTGATTGGTTAAATTGGCACGTGTGGTGGGGTTGCCTGATTTGGCAATTAATGACGGTGAAGGAGCTTGGAGTGCAGCTTTTGATTTAATCCCCTTTCGCTGGGAATATTACGAAACAGGATATGATAGCATAAAAATTCGAAGTCAAGTACAACCACGACAAGTGACAAGTGTTGTTAGTTTTTGTGAAAGACAAAAAGGTGCGATAGGTTATAGAAGAGAGATGATCATCTACGGATGTTGAAATTAGGTAGTGCCCAGTTATTAGGTTGACGTTACACGTCACGTGCAGTTGTTATCATTTTTATCATCATCGATTACACATTCTGACATTCTTCGCTCACACTAGAATACCATAATACACCTCTCAGGCAGTTGTTTTTTTGCCAATTCATCTTGATATGTTAGAAGGTTTCTTTTTAACCCCCGAATCTCGAAACTTCGAATGGTGCTATCGTCCTCGGAGTTGGCTGCGATAGTCCTTCCGTATACTTGCCTCCTTTACCTCAATGAAGCCTTGATATTGTGTCTTCTTTGATACTACCTAGGTAGTTTGGGATTCCTTCATTCAAACCTCTCTACAGTATCTTTCTCCAACCTCACCCAATCAAAGCTCATCCTTCATATCAAAAGTCTCCGAGCCGGGCCAACTTTTCCCTCTAGTCTCCACTTTGAAATTGCCTTCTATTCCTTTCTTCTTAACCACCAAGAAATTTTTAGGGCCTCGCTCGTTGCTTTTTTCATTCTCCATTGCATTTCCTTTTTCCCTTATCGTCTATACTCCAGTCGCTCATTTCCAAGATGGGGTCCAAAGCCGCAATGCTCGCACTCGCCCTCTCCAAGTTTGGAAAACCAGACACATACAACCTAGCAACTATTCCAATCCCCAAAATCGCGGATCAAAACGATGTGTTGATAAAAGTGGAAGCGGCGAGTGTCAACCCGATTGATGTCAAAATGGCAAGTGGGTAGGTTCACAGAATGGGGAAGGGCAGAAGGTTATATAGAAATTTTGGCTAATGGTTTCACCAGTATTGCAAAGATGATTTTTGATGTTAAGTAGGTACTAAATTTACCGTGCCCTTGATGGCGAGGAGATATATGAAATGCAATGAAAGATTGAGACTATAGCAAGTGATCATAGTTGACATTGCGCCCAATGTATTCTCATGTATATAATGTGGCTTCATGATACAAACCTCGAAAACTATTTACCTTTGATACGGAAATGCATTCGGATCATTCAGGCTATAACTATAAAAGCAAATCTACGTGTACATAGAAGTCTATGCAATAAGTTCTCAATCTTCAAAATTGCTTAATTTTCTCAATGCTACTCCAATCATTCAATGTCCTTGGCGTTCCTATCATTGTTCAATATTACTTCAAACGTTGAAGCTCTACTGTACAAATCACTCTCGAGTATTAAACTCTACCCACTCAGCCCTAGACCAAAACAATCCGCATGCGCTTCCATAATTCATCACATTAATTTGAAATTTGGTTTTTATGATATCCAATGGAAAGCATATAATATATTACAGTCACAAGAGTTTTCTCATCAAACCTCAGCAATGTCCTGTGCCATCTTCGCTCTTCCCTAACATCCTCCAGATTCCCCTACCTAATGGGCTACGATGTATCGGGTACTGTCATATCCACCGGTTCTTCCGTCACTCACCTCAAGCCTGGCGACGCAGTCTACTCCCGCGTTCCCGAACGTCACCGCGGAACCATTGGTAAGTACCGTCTCATTCCGTCTTTGTATTCTCTCCTGTATCTTGGCAAGTCAATAAGCCAGCCTCGCCCATCTGATAATCCCAATCTCTCCAAACATTCAATCGATATAATTGACTTTTTCTTTCAAGCACAATATTGTCTCTCGACCTCCTCAGCCGTGACTCACAAACCATCTTCCTTGACGCATTCCGAGGCGGCTGCTATCCCTCTCGCAGCACTCACGGCCTATCAATCCATACTCCGAGCAGACAATCAATTACCTGGTGGGCTTAAGGGTAAAACCGTATTCGTCCCTGCTGGCATGAGCGGGACAGGTAGTATAGCTGTTCAACTCGCAAAAGAAATTTTCGGAGCCGAGAGAGTCATTACTACTTTAAGCACCGGGAAAATTGCTAAAGTAGATGAATTGTTGGGGAGGGGAATTGAAGTTGTAGATTATACCAAAGAGGATGTTGTGAAAGTGATAGGGAAAGGAACAGTCGATTTCCTCTTTGACACCACATCTTGTACACTCTCACTTGGTTCTCTGGTCAAGAAAGGAGGTGTCATAGTTTCCATCTCTATGGTACCCGGCGGTACCGCAACCATAGAGCGTATAACCCGCCACATTGAGGGCGTGTCCGATGGAGGTGTTAAAGTTACGTTAAGTTGGTGGATGGCAAAGATTATGGATTTCTTGGACTGGAGCTTGAGAAGGTGGGCGAGTTGGAATGGAAGAACATATAGTTATTTGATGATGGAGCCGAGTAGGGAGGACCTAGAGAAACTAGGGGCTTATATTGAAGAAGGAAAGCTGAAGCCAATTGTGGGCTCTGAAGTTAAACTTGAAGATATTGAAGGTGTGAGAAAAGGGTGCCAGGAAGTGTTTGCTGGAAAAGGCGGGGTTGGCAAGTTTGTCATTATTCCATAGAATACAGTGGAGAAGACATCCATAGAATACACTGGAGAAGACAGAATTGCACCAGAAGATTGGGTCTTCGCGGATTTATCTACCAGTGACCGACCATAATTCGCTCTTTACTGGTCCAATAGCATCATGTTTCTCTATCACCAAAGCTATACAAGTTGAGGGATATGTCTTGGGTATCTTTTTCTTCCATATTCACCAAATGGCTAGTCCGCAATATATGAATGTCTATTGAAGGTCTTGTAATACTTCTCTTTTAGTGATCTATGTTGTTGGGGGGGCTTTTTACATATATTCCTGGCATCCGATATTGTAGCATAAGAAAATAAGAATTTGCGATTTTACAAGTCTATCTTTTGAAAGGATTGGCATTAGCTACGCTGGCAAATGGTCAATGAGAAACCTGAGAATTGAGATAATTTCTAGTTATCAATGATTGCCTGCTTCGCAATACCTTCCAATTTGGCTTAGCGTAGATTGTGATAGGGGCAAGTCCTTGCTTGCTTGCTTGCTTGCTTGGGTAAAGCTACCGAACGATGGGGAAACCCCCAAGGCACCTTGATTTGCAAATTTGATAAAAGTTGCTTAGCTGATCTGATTTGGGTCTCTCATTCATCTACTATTTAAATGTAAGAGCCGAAGGCTCGACTGAATGCAGCCCAGAGCAGAACATCCTTTTCTCCACACTGTTCCCATAAATACACTGTAAATACACTGCTCTGCCATGCAGTATTCAGTCCGAGGGGTCACAAAGCGCTAGTAGGGGCTTGGATAGAGGTCTCGTCTTCATATATCTCTCTAGACCTAGTCATACTGTCATCGCAGCCAACTGCGATCCCACCGACTCGTCATCTAAGTCTTTGGCACATTTTTTAAAAAGCGAGGGTAGCATCGCTAAGATTGACTCCAAGAGCGACTCAGATCTCGCCGCTACTATCGACGTAATGATGATCTAAACATCGTTGACTTCAATGCCGACATTGTCAAGAAGGTCATGTAACGTGCTTGGACCATTAGAAGCCCATTCTTGGGTCATCGAAGCTTTTTTGCGATCGAGTATCGTCAAATTAGCTTTATCTGGTGGAGAACCAACATCAGGCGCACGATAACATCAACGGGAAAAGACTTCTTGTCTACGACAAGTGAGTCAACTGTGAGGCAGTCGGCACCTTTGCCGGCCGTATTTACGAGTGTCACGTTTTTAGTGAATGTATGAAGTTATTCGTCGTGGAACAAAGGGCGCTTGCACCACGTAGTTTACCGGGGCTGGAGTGTTTCTGCAATTATAGGAGTCGTAGGAGTGATCCTGACGCGATCACGAACACGACCCATTTGCTGAATATCGATGATATCGAGACTTGTAATGTATGCAGTCAGCTCTTCGGTTAACTTCGGTCCATCAGCGTTGCCTGTCAGGACCACTATTCCTATGGTGCGATTCTATTGATCCCCTTTCAGGTTGATTATAGGCTGCTTAGTAGCAATATGTTGATGAAAGTTCCTCGAACGTTTTCGTTGCCATCCTTTCGGCTTTGTTACTTCTTTATGATACCTACGAAAATTGCAAATTGAAACTGCTTCACGGAATGATGTATAGCGCTGGTGTATGATAAGCAAAGAAAGAGTGTCTGTACATAGACGAAATCCTGGCCTGACCTAAATTGTCACTATAATATGTCTGATACTTGTCAATATCTCATTTTAATTCAAACGATGAATCAAGACTCTTCTTTTGAACTGGATAATCTGATCACAATGATCCAAGTTCATTTGAACTTTTAGAAGAAATCATATCTTTCAATCTTTGTAGATTTCTGGAGTTTCATGATTTGGATGCAATATCATTTGCGACCACTGCTTTCGCTCCTGTAGAATGTATCTAGCTCTTATAGCTTCTCGAATCTCGATTTTTTTTAAAAAGAGATATCATAGCAATAGCAATGTGCGTTCTCATTGAAAAATAAAATACTACGGACTGTGAAAATTTCTTACCAACAAGGGCCAGTTTCTTTCTGATCACAAATATCCACTGCCGCAGATGTACGCTGGACGATATAGAGATGTTTTTGACCATCGTGCAAAATTTGGAGTTGCCTGCACGGCTGTGGCTCCTGTACCGATGGTGGCTACTTTCTTGTCGCCCAGAAGCTCGAGTGATGGGTCCGTAGGTGACCCTCCCGTGATGGAATCGTTCCAGCGTGGCTAGTGGAAGATATCACCTCGATAATCTGAAATTTCTGGAAATCCTGGGAGCTTAGATCAATTGAGGACGCCATTAAATGTTGCAGCGACCCGTGAACACCACGTCGAGCGACCCCCATTGACGCTGCTGTCTGAGCTCTGTCTTCCACTTCTTAGTTACCTCATCCCACACCAGCCTCTCGGTTTTGTTTGAAAGAGGGCGCTATTAGTAACATGATTTTTCTTGGCAACAATGTTTGCGCAGGCTCAAATCCCCTCGCCTAACGCATAGCGCTGTTTTGGCATATAGCCAGTCTCCTCAAGTAGAGGCAGGAAAAGAGGTAACTTTCAATATTGCACTGAAGCCCTGGGTACCGATTATAATACCAGGTACGTTAAAAGCAGCCCTTACACACGACTAGACATGGTTAGATGGTTAATCAGTAATTTCGATACACACCCGTTTGGAGTATGGTGTGTAAATAATTCGGGTCTGCGCCTATGAACTCGCTGCTCGATGGACCATGCAGAAAGCATTGGAGGTACAACAATACAAAAAAACTGGATGTTCTTACTGCGAATATCTTCTGGGCAAATGGTTCGTGAAGTAGACGCAAAGATTAATGGCGGGCCGATCAGCAGCGCAATAACCAAGAGTGCCGCGATGATGAATATTTTGCGAAATTGAGCCTCATCTGCCAGTCTCCCAACAAGAAGTTTCGATAGAAAGTTGCTAACGGTATCAAAGAGGCTAGATATCTTCAAATTCTTCATACTAGCGATGAGTGTAGCCGTCAGACCAACACATCTCTGGACTCCTGACTCCCAGGATCTCTGCGAGTCCCCAGCGAAGTTTAAAGAATATCCAACCCAATAGAGCAGAACAAAACAAGTCCGTCGGTATGGCGAAGATGAAACCAAGACGAGTATATGACATCCACCCAGCGATTTCTGCGTGAACCATAGTCGCCCAAACTTCATGCAAATTCCTCAAGCCCATCTTAATTCGCTCTATATCATCAAAGTAAGTGCATCTTTATCATCGTCAGCTCCGATACGAGCTTTAGTAACATTGAGATAGGTCTCTATGGCTAGTATGGATCTGACCCCAGTACACATTCGGTAGTATATAAACCTATATTTATATCAGCCGCAGAGAATTATTCCATGGTATTTACTATACCAGTAAAAGGCCCTTGAGATAGCAATACTGGAGTAAATCAACATACTAGCACCCAAAAATCTATATCCGACATTCACAACGGTTCAGGTGGGACAGGGGATCCAATTTTTTTCAATAAGAAGAGTTTGACAAAACGTGAGGAAAGCAATTAGTGCTAGGCGCAAAGGGTTAGGAAGTAGAAGAAGGGATATTAACGTGCGCATTGGCACTTGTGAAAGACTAGACTTGTCTTCCTTTAGGTTAGAATAACCCATGTTCTTGGAGAACTCATCGTGCAGTGGTGTGGCGTTGAAGGAGCTATCTAGGGGACAAAGGTCTTCAATGCTTCAATGGTCAAAACATTGCTATATCCCATCAGGAACATCCTATCAAATCTGAAGAAGACACCGAGAGAGAAGATGCGACTCGTCTCTTCAGGGCTATGCTCTTTCTCGTCCCAGTCTAACCATTTGAACTTTAGTTGGGACTCTAAAGCATGATTCCAACTTCTAGTGCTAGTGCTAGAGCTGCGATGAAGATGCTGCTATTCGTAAGCCCAGACTTAATACTTATTGTCCAATGACAGAAATAGCATTCTTGCTTATACTGCGTCCAGTAGGCTGGTTAAAAACAAGTAGCTATTCAGGAATCAGCAATACTGATAGCCTTGTGCTTCTGCTGTAATCAATGATACTTATGGGTATCATAGATAGATCCGCCACAAGTATGAGAACTGAGGCGGCTATAAACATGCTGGTTATATTGAAAACCCAAACCGTGATTAGTTACGAGAAGTGAAAGCTCCAATGCAATATACTTTATGATATCCGCCTGCAGCATTTCAATCAGCACATTGTGATCTTACTCCCATATATTTGAAGATGAATGAAGAAGCAACATTATACATACCATTATAACAAGCCGAAACCCCAGAAAGTTCACAACAGTAAGTTTCCGAGCGTGGGAATTCCGTCCCCCAACATGCCATTACGATGAACAAACCAGGAGCAATGATTGAGAAGAATAGCTGCTCGAAAAGTATCCCAAAGTCAAATTTCTCGTAGTTCATCCGGAGGAGATTCTCCCCTCCCGTAGAGAAAGGCATCTTGCATGCCTAAAAACGTTGAATGCTTTCAATTCGAGCCAATTTCTTATAGTAAGTAAGGTCTAACAATTCCAAGTGAAGACAATGACCTCAATATAATACCGTCTAAACTTAAATATATCAAAACACAGTAAACTCATTTCAAACCCTGGCCTCTCCAGAGTCGAAGCATTCAGCACCCAGCATACAAAATATACAACCAACAACCATAAAAACAACATACAATCAACCCCCTGCCTCCCACCACCCATAATACCCAAACAAACAATCAATCAATCAATCAATCAAATCCCAGATTACCTAGTAAACGAAACGAAACGAAACCAAAACCAAAACCCTAAACCCCTACCTCAATCTCCGCATCAGATCGATCAAGTTAGGATCATGAATATAACGAATACAGACTTTAATTAGTTACCTACCTACTACCTACCTAGTCTAATAGTCTCAATCTCCAAAAACAAAAAACAAAAAACGACTAATCGTAGATGAAACTATCCACCATCAAATATTACAAGTACCTCCAGCTAGTACACATCTCGCTACCCCTAAGACTATCAACTCTGTATCAGCACTAGCACTACATAGCTCCGAGTCTGATATCAATCTTGATACCATTCCTCCTTGAAATCACCCACCTAGTATTAACCACAAAGACTTCCGAGTCATGCCTTGGTATCAATAGTATTTATAACTGCATTCGCGCATGGGTATTCTGTAGGAAGTATACAAACTTCACCCCAATCTGTTTCTTAATTGTAAATTCTTGATTGTAAATACCAGAGGTACGACGTGACTTCTTGATCTACTAGATATTTTACCCCTCATCCTCATTATATACAATCCAGCCATAAACATCCCTAAACAACTCCCAGCCACAGCCCACCTCCCCTTAAGCACAATCAATTCTTTATCTTCATGCTTTCTGCTCCCATACTCCAAAATCGAAACTCCAAACTGTTATCCCAAGTTTCGTTCATTATATCTTCTCAGCTTCCCAACGCATTATTTACTTCCCACTCCCCACTTTACCCCGAATCTCCTTTTTAAATCTCAATAAACACCCCAACAACCTAGTCCATCTCCCCATCACCATCACCATCACCATAACCCTCACCTCTCCCAACCCCCCCTATTCCCCACCACCACCACCACCAAACTAGTAACCATCAACGCCCCCGTAATCATCGTCACCAGCGCAATACTCCCCCTACTAGCCGGAAACTTCCCTCTAATGATATAAAACTGGCCTTCGAAATATCGATGAAACCCTACCGAGAGCATAAGAATCGAAATGCCTACAAAGGTAGCGCCGAGAGGTTTGCCAAGATGGCGGAGATGGTTCTTAGGGTCTGAGGCGACGGTTTGGTCGGAGGAGGAGGTGTTGAGGCGGAAACTGGGAAGGAAGAGGGTTAGTTGGTTGAGCGGTATTGTTGGGAGGGAAGGGGACGTACAGTTGAGTGATGGCAATACCAATACTCGCGAAAGCGAGGGAAGTTCGCAACCAAGCCAAGAATGTCCTTTCTATTCACAGGTGATATTAGCAATCGAAATACCAATCCATCTGCATGTATATTATTCCCCTGATGTATGACCAAGATCACGCTTCAAGTGAGAAGAGCGTAAGCGAGAGAAAGAAGAGAAAGCACAAACCAAGCGCCAGATGATCCCTCGCAACACTCCCCTTATTCTCCAACTCGATACTTCCATATTCTTCCACCATCCTCTTCCACCACTTTTCTATCCTTCCACTCTCGTTTCTGTTTCCCCTATCCTCATCTCCACTATTTTCATAGCTATCAACCCCTCTATCATTATTTCTTCCTCCCCCAGTTTCAGCCTCTGAAAATCCTCGACCTCGACCTGTTCCCCATAATCCTCCTCTCTTGTCTGTATTGTTTGCTCCCAGTTTTCTTTTTATACTATTGTTGCTGTTCCCAATATTCGTATCTGCGGTGAAAGATGTGCCGGTCCCTACACCAACACCACCATAATTTATATCGGCCCCGCGTCGTAATACGCTTGTTTCGTCATCTGCGCTACTTTCGCATCTACTTTCTCTGCCATATGCAAATTCGTTGCCACTCCCGTTTCCCTCCCCTTTTCCTCCACTCTCAGAACTCTGGCTCTCATCACCATTCCTCGCAGACGCCGTCCTTTCATCCCTCTCATCCCCACCATCTCCCCTCCCGGAACCCATCGCCACCTTCCTGTTCCTTGCCACCTCCAAAATGCTATCAATCCTCTGCCTTTTCCCCTCTTTAATCCTTTGACTTCCCCTGCCACTAGCACTTCCACTCCTACTCGCTCCAGGACTCGGAGTCTGCCCCTCTGTATATGTATTCGAACTGGATTCTCCGTCAATATTCGCATTCGGAGTACTCGGCCTCAATTGTAACGTCTCCGTCGAGTATATCTTCTTATTCGTATTGGTATTCGAATCCGCCTGTATTTTAGTTAAATCCGTCCGTGAATTCGTCCGCGAACCGGTCTGCGATTGCGATTGTAAGTCCAAATTTGAATCGATTGCAGTTTTATTCGAGAAAACCTGCGAAGTCTGCGAATGTGCGTTTCCCCTCTCTCTCTCATCCCGTTCCCTTTCCCTTGTATCTCGATCCATGATATCTGCTCGCACAAACGTAACAAGCACAGCGTCTTTAGTATCAATATCCAATCCGCACAATATCGCAATATATCCGCCCAATATATCCGCGCAATTTCTCCCTTTACCCGCAGATTCTCAATCATCCAATCGCTGCAATAAAATCCAATGCAATGTAACTCAAGTCCAATTATCAATTATCGATATTCCGTACCAAGAGCTATGCACAACAAACACAAAGACCTTCCACCTAAACACAAGTTCTCACCGCAAGAATCCTCGAACCGAAGAAAAGAACCCCTCTTGCAAAAACACAAGCACCAATACCATACCCTCACAATTCCCAATAAACCTCTTTGATTGCGATTGTGATTGCGTGCTTTACACCTTAACCTTATACTCCTCTACCCTTAACCTAGCAACCAAAAAAGCCCCCCAAAAAAGACAATTATATACCTCCAATACCAGCCCAAAACCCTAAACCAAATAAACCCACCAAGTCACAAAAGAGGCTTGCTTCAAAACTAACGCTAAACCTACTGGTGGCCGTAGTAGGTGGCCGTAGTAGTATCGCGTGCGATCATGAGAATACTAAGTATGTTTGATAGATAACTAATAAACCTTGATGATATAAAAAAAAAGGATGAAGTGATAAAGTGACGAATAAGGATGTATCAAGGTGGTCCGTTTGAAAGTTTAGTTGAAGGTTTGGTTCAAAGTATCTGCCGGCATAGCTGATTCATTCATCTTCATCTGCATCTTATCACATATCACCTGGGCATCAAACACTATCAATGAAATAAATCAAGAAATTCTATTTATCTGTATACACCAAAAAATAAAGCCGCACACTTCATCTGAACATTCTATATAGTTGATTTTTCTGTTCTCAAAAATATCTCATCAATCTTCTTGAAAAGGTAGAATAAGTAGAGTGTAACAGATCTCCTTTTTTCCTATCTTTGTGTTGTGCCGACTAGACTACCTATATTGATACATGTACCATATTCTGCAGCAATCTACCGTAAGTTGCCATTCACATCCACAAAAAGCAAGCCTAATAGCTCTCTACCATTTCCATCTAGAAGAAAGATATGGTGCCATTGTCCGTTCCGTATGCGCTTCGTCCAAACATTTGTAGCCAGTATGAAAACATATGCAAGAGTGCCTGCGGCAAATTGATAAAAGGCCGTAGGGATAGAGGGGCACTCTGTACCAGGAGCAAGTCTCCTTCAAAAAGCATAACAGATACGTGAAAGAGTTAACCAAGGTGATCGCTTTAAGGAAAGAAGGCTTTCCCATTGTCGTATAAACATCCATCTGCTGAGAACACACAACTTTTTATCCACCCATCCACCCACCCACAACCACCACTCTTCCCCTCGAGAAATTCATCCGTGCCTACACAACCATCTCGAACGTTGTTTTCCAACGCCCAAACAGCTTCAACTTCAATAATGTTAAAACATTAGCGTATAACAAAGGAAAAGTTGCCACACGAAGTATATTCAGAGACCATATGGAAGGGGTATCTCATTGACAAATTTGTTCGAAGGTTGCAAGTCGAGCGTAGGTTCGAACATCCGAGGCTTAGAATAACTTTGAGGACGTGTAAATGAAAAATTGACTACAACGATCATAAGTCGCAATCATGGATATGCGCGTGAAAAGAAAACAATATGTGCACCGGAAATTTTGAAAAGGAATCGAGGACCTCAAGCGCCTATGAGAAGACGTAGGTGGCGGTACCGCCCGAAGTAACGGAGACCTAATGATTTGTTAGCTTGCAACCCCACATCTCATGAATCAATTGACTTACGGTGCAACCTGTTGAGGACTCAACACCATTGTTGTAGTATGTTCCATGTGAGTAAGAACATTTTCCGGAGACATCACCTTCGATTGTGATGGTGAAGTTCAAGGTTCCGTAAGTGTTGGTTGGGGTGTTTGGAATGATTGACAACCAAGTGGTTCCCGAGGAATCTTTACCAACACCAGCATTGACAGGAGCCCAGTTACCAACGTTTCCACCTGAAGATCCCCAAACACATGCTTCAGAAGCATCAGTTCCTTGTGGGTTGATGTAGTATTGCGCAGAAGTTGGAAGTCCTTCCCATGAGTAGTAGGTGCTGGCATCTGGGCACGTCAAGTCGTAAGTGTTACCAGGGGAAGTGGACAATGGAACGGTTTCGGCCTCAAGACCAGGGTAATCAGTACGGCAAACAGAGACGACGCTGTCGAGCTTGTTCTTAACCTTGACGGATCCTGATCCAGCGGTGCAGAGTTGCTTGTTGGCAGGTCGGGATAGTTCGAGGTAGCCCTTGGAGTTGCAGTAAAGACCACCGATGGATTCACCAGTGCTTCCTTGTGCGGAAGGCCATTGAGATTTTTGGTATCCAGCTGGGCAGGCATAAGAGCAGAAAGCGTTCTTGACACATCCACCACTGGTGATGGTGTTGATGGTAACGATTGAGGAAGCAGAGGTGGTATAACCAGGGGTGCTCTGGATACCGATCCATCCATCTAAGCCAAGGTAATCAATAGCAATTGGGCCATATTCCGATGGGAAGGTAGAACAAGGAACCTTGCCACTTGGGAAATCGGGCCAGTTACCGGAGCTGCCGGAGTAGCTGGAGCTACTGGAGCTACTGGAGCTGCTGGACGAGGAAGCTGCTGCTGCTGCACTGGTTGTGGTCGAGGCGGCGGCGCTTGATTTCCAAGTGTACTCTGCCTTGGCAGAAGAAGAAGAGGAAAACTCGATAAATGCCGCAGCAGCCTTGCTGGTTGAACTGACAGAGGCGACAGGGGTGGTGGCAGGAGTAGTAGCAGCAGCTTTAACGGGTGCGTAGGTAGTTGACCAACTGGTAGTAGATGGCGCATCGACAAGATCGTCTCCCACCAAAAAATACTTTCCTGATGCCAATCCAGCCTGAACTTCGGCGTAAGGGATATCCTTTCCATTGAGCATGTAGATTGTCTCAACTGGACCTGGCATAAC
This sequence comes from Myriosclerotinia scirpicola, assembly GCA_002162505.1. NCBI lineage: Eukaryota > Fungi > Ascomycota > Leotiomycetes > Helotiales > Sclerotiniaceae > Myriosclerotinia > Myriosclerotinia scirpicola. The sequence continues at coordinate 445,785 of NGKG01000030.1, read as the reverse complement.
TTCTGTTATGGTGGAAGCAGCAGCACCACGGAGGACCTTGTTTGCTCTAGCTGCATGACGATGTTGATGGTTGTGAGGTTGCGCAATTGCAACACCAGCAACGCTCAAAAGCGCAACTGTAACTGGGGTAAACTTCATTGTGAAGAAGTGGACTCTTGCGATAGGGATACACTGAAGAAGGGATCAATTGAATGTGTAGTGCGCGCAGTCGATAGTTGTTATTTCTTGATGGATTGAGAGTGGACTTCAAAGTTGAAGAGAATATATTAGCATTCCGATCTAAGATGCGACAACAATTGGACAAGTCTAAATTGAAAAGAGAGGCGAAGCAACAACAGCAACAACAGCAATGAATAACAAAGCTGGGAAATGGGGAGTTTTTGAAGAGAGAAGCGTGAGATGGTGAGGTGAATAAATGAAAACATGGGAAAAGATTGGAATACATACCTTGAATTGATCCAATTTAATTTCAAAGATTCACTCTAAATGGAAGGTCTGTTTTCTAGGAGGATAAGGTAAAGTCGCTGGCTGGGGGGGTGATAATGAGGTAGGTAGTAGGTATTGATTATCGTTTTGATTTGTTTGATTTTATCTGAAATTTTGAATTTTTGCAGGAAGAGAGAGGATTTTGAGATAAAAGTCGCTGTTCCAAATGAATGTGGTAGAGAGTTGTTTATTTCGTAGGATAACAACTCTCAGTTGGGAGGGAATGCTTTTGAAAAAAAAGAGGGTAGAGAGAGGGTAGAGGGTTGATGAGATTGAAGAGGTGTAGTAGGTAAGGTGTTAAAGGGAGAAGTATCACGAAAAAAAGAGGAGACGGGATCTAATAAGGGCATGGATGGATTGGATAGACAGGTTACCTAGGAAAGGATAGGATACTAAGAAAAAAGAAGAATAAGAGTGAGGTAGACGTGGCTAGGAAGGGAAGGGAAAGAAAGTAAAGAAGGGGTGAACAAGGGTAACGGACCACTCACAGCCAAGGAATGAAATTAGATTCAGGTACAAAATAATTATATCAACCAATGAGAATTGAAGGAATGGATATACACTAAGGGGAGTATCCTAGTCTGCCCGAGTGTCGAGTGTCGTAACTGTAGTTTCTATCTTAGCGTTGAGCTTAACCTTGTTTAGTAATAAATGATAATATAACAGATGAACTCAAAACATTATGAAATGAATTGGATCCCGAGAGTTGCAATAAATCCTATAGAGAAACTTGGAGATAAAGGTCAAAGATCTGAAATATTTACTAGGTAGATAGGTACCTACCTAGTAGATACACCCAAATCTTGGAATTTCTATTTAATGATGATTGAGACTCTTGGCTTAGGGCTTTAGAGGGACTAGAAGCTAGATGTATGAGGAGATGGAGATTATATCCTCTTGGCTTAGGGCTCTAGAAGCCTTATTAGATAGTACCTAGGTCCTACTGAGGGTTAGAGATTGCCCAATTGAAGAACCAGCCAGCCTGTAAATCTGTAAATGGTTTATAATAGATCAGTAAAGATTCCAGAACAATAAGAATCAGGGGGTTAGTTAAAATAAGATCTACCAAAGAATCAATGTTATGCTCATCCATTCATAGCCTCATACATACAAATTTCAAAAATGGAAAAAAGGTCTGACCAGTGGGACATTGAGCTTCAAGAAGTTCGAATTCGCGATTCAGTAATTCGATTCAGTACAAAAAAGTAGATCTTGAATCATAAACAGTTAAGATGAGATGTATGCTCACGATGCTGACTGAGTAGTAAGTATAGAGTATAGAGTTCAGAGTTCAGAGTTCAGAGTTCAGAGTTCAGAGTTCAGAGTTCAGAGTTCAGAGTTCAGATAACTTCATTACTCATTACTAGGTAGGTAGGCAAACATCAACATTATATACTGATATATTCACGGTTAGCTAAATATGAAATAATACTTCGTACCTCCTTATCTAAATAGTACCTTCAGCTCTAGCTACATATGAATCTTCCATTACTACCTAGGTATTCAGTTCATCCCTACTCTACTCAATTTTCTTCCAAACCTCTAATCTCGGCTATCCCATCCCATTATTGTACGAGGATGAAAAGCAGAAGATGAAAAGCAGAAGAGCACGTAATCAAATCAAATCACCATCAACATGGCAACAACAACAACCAATCTTTCTAAACGACTCCACTCATTCTTCCCATTTCTCCATTTCTACAGAGTAAAACTTCAAGGTTGAAAGCTTCGAGAAAGCGGTCGGAGATCTTTCAAGTTTCAATATTCAGTCTCGGCATATTGGCCAATCCTAGATCAAAGTTCCGTGCTCAAGTTTCATCTTACCCAAGGTGCCAATAATGGGAAATTTCTCAATACCTGTGCAGTCATTGCAGTGTGAACTGAGGTAGTTCACCCTATGCTATGTGTCGTACCAAAACGTACCAACGTACCAAAATACGTTTTGGTAATGAATTCGGAGAAGAAGTGGTGGAATCCAGACCTTTCAGCAACTCAGGGGTATCAATACCCTATCTTAACATCTGGAGACAGACCTCATGATTTTAAAATCTCTCATATTCAAGCTTGATGGGTCAAGATAACGAGCACGATAGATAATTTTTACATGTCGTGATCTATGATCTGGGGAATTGGCTATGATTGATTAAAGTCGTGGTTCATGACGAATCTCAAATCTTAAATCTTATAATATGGCAATAGTTTGGTCTTCAATGGTGGCCGGGGGTTATGATTATATTCTTTGACCAACTGTTGGACCATCATAGACCACATGGAAGTGAAGGATTTGGGGTCCAGAATGGTGGATAGAAAGAGAGTTGATGAAAGGCTGAAAAAATTACCAAATGAAGAGTTCCGATACTCATCCTCTTCGTGTTACTATCAGAATCCCGCTTCGAATGCCACAGATGTTCTACGGCAGGATCCTCCCGTTACACTTCACTCATAATCACATAGTCACATTCATGGGTAATACTCACCCGGTAGAATCTTACTCGTGGTCGTGGAGAAGCCTTACTACCATCCATGGATAGTACTATTCAATTTCAATCCTCGTTTTTTCCCGCTTCAGCCATCAATGTACCTACATATACGAAAGATATCTCCACGTTGCCATCACAACTTCCAACTATCTTCACTCGTCTGATGATGTGCAACTCAAGTTCCATTTTCATCACGCACACACCGTGGGCCAGTCGATACGATTCATACGAACAACACCAAATATATCTCACCCCAACAAACTCAGATCAAATCAATTCTAAATCGGATCGACAACAACAAATCTCAACCCCTCGTATCCTTATATTTCATTTCATTCACATATATATCTCAACCTTTAAGATTCACACTACCCATCACTGGCTCTTGTTTGAAAAACCCGGCGCACAATGATACGATAGAACCTCCCCTAATAATAATACGGGCTCAGCCGCTCCCTTTCACGCCGTCCAAAATTTGACTCGTTTGGCTTCCACCGCTGCTTCTTGGCATGACTTTACCCCTGACTAAATCAAGGCACTGCATTATCATTCGTTGTTTGTATTACCGCCTGTGTACATCACGTTTATTCCATGCATTTATCCTTGGATTGTTTGCTCATTTGCATAGCTACAGGTTTATGCGTTTATGCTTCGCTATCTTTACCTAGGTAATGATGAAGTCATAGTCGTCGTCGATGCTTGATACAAAAAAGAAGAATGAACTTTTAAGGAAATTGATGGATTACTTTTCTTTCCGCTTCTTTGGTCGCATTTATTTGAAGCATCTGAAAACCGGATATGGAGTGACAGCTCAATGACTGGGTTTACATATCCGATCGGCCGGTCACGTGTGCACTTTCCTACCCAAGCGATGGCCGCTTCGTAAGGTTCCTATCCACCTCCCGAAAGTTTCATCAATTATTCTCGATATCAGCTAAGGCAAGAATGCGCAAGTGCGCTGTTAATGTTAATGTTCGTGTTCGCTTCATGTTGGTGTTTGTCATAAAAATTACTCCTCTGATCCTTCTTCTTGGGGGGAAGTGTTGAATATCATTATATCAAGCTATAGCTAGCTTGCTACTATCGACAATGGTGTCCGGTCGGAAGGTGCCTTGCCGTCTTGGTTTCTACTCTATGTCACATTGTCATCATACTATTTCGTTTTGGATTTAGGCTTTGAAAGGCTTGATGTTCAATCTGCCATCTTGGCGTCACGGTGTTTGTACTCATAGCAGATATTCTTCACGAATGAGACATGTTATTTGGCTACGGAATCTTGCTACTGGGTAGATAGGGAAAACATAAAGCAAAATGAACCGGCACATGTCCAATACCCTTATCGTCGGTTTTATTGAATGCCGGACGAGGTAATATCCCGCGACAAATTGCAATACCCTACTCCAATTGTTTTCATCATTTGCATCCCAAGCCCCGAAATTACAACAAATTCCCATTCCAATTCCCATACAAACAATCTTTTGAAATACCCCGCAGCTAGTCACCCCACGTTACACATTCCATCTTCTATCGATTCTTCCACATTCCTATCTCATACCTATCGATAAACAAACACACGTCTTAATTCCAATAGTTCATATTCTGGGGAGTTGTGGCAGATTATCCGATAAGGCTGTATGCTGGTCGCCATCACTCACGGGCAGGCGGAAGTTTTATATGTAGGTGACCGAAATTCAGGGTCAATTACGTCAGTTATGTTGTTGTTGGCAGATGTTTAGTTACAGCACTAGTTAATACGTGAATTTGATCAAAATGTAATAGGCTTTGCGTGTACTGTTTGCTCACTATCTCTTGCATGCCTTTCCTCATTTTTAATCTATACTACCACGCGACGTACAACTTACCAAATATCACTCAACGAGTTTCCCAAAGCAGCAAACCTTTCAGAAGAGACCTACCAATGAATGCCATCATTCTCAGCCAGACCTTTTAAAATGACGCATCTTCGAGTTAGCAACAGTCGAAGTTTACTTGGCTGTAAATTTCGGTTGAAAATGGTATCTCGTCGATTTGATGTCAAATCTCAATTTGAACAAATTTCTTGGGATCTATAACATATTATGTACATCGCGTGATTATCAGTTGATTCATATCTTCCACTGTACCACAATTGGCAAATAACTGAAACGATGTAGGGAATAAATAGAAATACGGAGATTGTTATAGAGTGTTAGATATTGGTTAGATTATGATTCGTCCTCCCAAGCCTATGGATCGTTTTGTTCGAATAATCTAGGTAGTCTGGCATTATCTCTTCCTCAATGCTGATACGATAGCCTCGCCTATTGGGACAGTGAGATATACACAATACCAAAATGTACCCTAGTCCGGTTTGCGACCAGATCTAAGTCAGTACCAGTACCAGGTAAAAGCTTTTCTCACTCGCTATACTCTTAGGTCTAATGCAGCGTTGGGTAAAGTTTTCCGAAAGACCTGTTTTGTTGTTATGAAATTATAAAGCGAGTCAATTCCTTTGAAAAATTCCTCATGTCTTTTGTGTGCACTTGGTGATAAAGGCTTCGAAGAAGCATTTTCATTGCGGGGCTTTGTGTCACCTGTTTGAAACAAGATGGTGAGGAATTCTAGCAAAGACGAGACTTTGCGCGGGTGCTGGTTGCCTTATCTTGGATTGATTGTTGGTGTGTGTTTTTTTATTGGATTTCCTTCATTACTACAAAGAATCGTGTAGGGACTATAAGCTAGTTGCTTCTTGAAAATGATGAAACATAGAATATAGAATATAGAATATAGTGTATGGTATGTTCTAGTGCCAGCTTCAGAATACCATTGGTCTTTAAGGTCTTCTTTCACAGAAAGAGTATAACAGCTCATCTCTCCATTTCTTAGATTCAAACTCCAACATCTTAACGGTGTCCGTTCGTCGTCATATCAATTTACGGAAATGGATAATAATAATATGATGGATCACTCCCAGGAGGAAGAAATGCTCAGTTTGGTCGGCGGTGAAGTATTTGATTTCCTTTCCTGCATTCTTTCCCATTCTCTGATTCGTCGCTGAATGGACATCTGTATCTAACATGTTCAGGATGAACTCATGGTCGATGAGGATGCTATGTATCAGAGTCTATCTGTTATCCCGGTTCCTAAAAGTACATCTTGGCAGCCTGATATGTATAAGAGTCGATCCGCTATTCCGGCCCTTAGAAGTACGTCTCAGGCGCCTGCACAGATCGCTCTCTCTAAACCGCTTGTTCTTAGACCCGCTGTATTTGATATGCCGGCTACAGAAGGAATTTCTCAACAGCTTTCACAGGTCGATATCACTCACGCTAAGCCCCTGGTTCATAGGCCAGCTGTACCTGATGTTCCGGTTATCCAAAGTGAAGATGCCTCGAGACAGTTGGCACTGGTTGCTCAGCCTAAGCCGTTTTCCAGGCCAACTGTACCTGAAGTTGTCGTTCAGCCATCAACCGTGCAACAACCACCCCGCACCGGCGTCTCGTATCGCAATGTAAGACGACTCCGAGTGCTGAGGGAACGTCGTCAGAAAGGACGCGACAGAGAATATGAGAGAGAAATTTTAGGAGAAAGGGTAGACGAATTTAGAAGATGGCTCGAGAGAGCGCGCCGACCAAAAAGTCCTTCTGCAATTCGACATCAAATCGTGGAATTGCGCATGGATTTCTATCGCCTGTGTCATGCTCAGGAACAACTTCGAGATTGGAAAGGTTCTGGTGAAAGACAGTACAAGAAAGCCATCGCCGAGACGGAAAGATTCTTTCGAACACTCGAATCAGAAGTCGCTTCAGGAAGGGCAAAGTTGATCAAAGTCAAGAAAGATATAGAAGATCTTTTGAACGAGGAACTTCCTGTTGGGGCATGGCAGAACTGGGGTAGGGGATTGGTAAAAAAAGTGGATTTGGAGCAAGATGAGTGGGAGAATGAGAGGTAGGAGAGGAGGAGGAAGGAGCGGATGCGGAGGAGATGGCCATATGATGAGGAAAAGAAAGAATACTACGCTAATTCCAATGACGATGATGAATTGGATGAATTGTTGCTAAAAACTGTCGATGCTGAGGTACCAGGTATGGATGTAGGGTATCAGGAGAACATGAAGGTAGATCACCCGGAGGAGATGAAGATGGAGGAGTTCCATTGGAGATTTAGATTAGCCTAAAGAGATGAGCAGATCTGAGGAGACAGACAAAGCGGATTCAATGGATATGCTTTTGATGCAGATCACGAATTCTACCACAAGAAAACAATCTTGGTACCATATGCCATCTTCACCTTGATTGCATTGGCGAGTTAGGTTTAAAATCCATGCTTTTCTTCCCTCAACTTATGAGCTCATTTGCGTCTCAAAGTTGAGAATTTGACTAATCGGAATTGGATACATGTGTTGGTATGGATTTTGATTTTTCTCATTTCTTTTGGTTACTTTAGATAAAATTGTGATTTGTGGCTAGTCTAGCCTACTACCCACTTCAAGTGACCTGATATCAGCGAGCAATCAAAGCAGAATGGGAACCTTATTGGCTCCCGCCCGAACTGTTCGGTTGTTCTAGGCGAGTCTCTCTATTCTAACCCTCCGCGTTATTAAAAAGCCTTCTTCTAGTAGCTACTCATGGGATGAGTATGTACTATTCTTATAATACGGTTGAATAAGCAACGCGATGACTACGCTGGCGCGTAGCTCTCAGTCTCTTATACAGCTCCTGTTGTTTCAAGCTAGATCTACATACGGAATACTACTTTATATATAGAACCTATGCTACTCCATGTCCAAACCCCAATATTGATCACACCATCATCAAAGTAATACCAACAAATAACTTGGTCGTCGATAAACTCCGAAAGAAGATTCTCGGATGAACTTCGAAAGCCTTTCAACACTCTCGATCATTCTTCCATCCCAAGAAAACATACAGAGTAGCCCCTGCTCATCCTCTCCCACATCTCTACTCCAACCCACCCACTCCCCTTCACAAAATGACACACCCTCCCACTCAAAGCTGGTACCCCTCACACCACGACATCCAACCGAACCCCAACTCCCCCTTCACCACCCCCGCAATCCTCATCATCGCTCTCACACCACAGGAACAACAGCTCAAGCAAATCAGCAAAAAGCTTCAATACATTGAAGAAGCCAAGCAGAAGATCACAAACGACCGGTGGGAAAAATCTCGACAGCTGGATGTTGCAAGAACGAAGCTGAGCGAGAAAGGCGCAGATGGAAGAGATGGAAGAGATCGGATGAGAAATGTGGTGGTGCTGGAGAAATCGGTGGTGGTGCATGATAGTTATTTGAAGGATTTGGAGGTGTGTGAGGAGCAGTTGCGGAGGAATGAGAGG
>NGKG01000030.1:423084-437263 GCA_002162505.1 Myriosclerotinia scirpicola | reverse complement strand
GGAGGGGGTGGAGTTGCAATCTGGAGATGTGGTTATGGGGTTTGGGGGCGGGGGTGTTGATGGGAATGGGGATAGGGAAGATTGATATGAGTGGAGGGTGTTGATATGATGACTATACATCTCGAGAGTGAACAGGGTCAACGGGTGAACAGCTAGATCTCTCACTTATCCACCGCTTACTCTCAACGTCAGTGATTTTCTTCCATCCATAGCAACATATTGGAGATTTCCGAAGTTCTCATCAAATATTTCCTTATGCAAAGTATAATCCGATAAAGTGACACATACTATAAATCTGCAACGACGCTGTAAGACCGAGAAGGGGGTAAATGATTATCAAGTGACAAATATTTTTTTAACAATAGCACCCATGTATGACTATATCAAGCATAAAAGAATCCTCGTTCACCATCCCCACTCAGCCATCAATACCGTTGCAACATATACGATGGTAGGTAAAGCAACTCTGTTTTCGGCTACTTACTTCAACTCCGCTAACGAAAAGCTAACAACCACATATAATGCTCGATATCTGTCCAGAATTCATGATTACTACATACTAACACTTGGCTGTGCCGCCCTTTCCGGTCTGTAGCTGGGATTGTGGCGAATATTGACATGGGGTTTGTCATCTTGTACTTTCGATGTGGACTGGAACTGCTGTGGGTAAGTAAATATGGATTAGGGGTTTGGGTCTGAAATGAGCTAGTTTGGGGGTTGGAAGGGTTGTTTGGTTCTTTGGGACTTACATTGATGTCTTCCGACATGTGGGATATTGTGATTATTCTTTCAAGTGGTGACTTTTGACTCATGACTCGATTCTGGAGGCTTCTGTTCATCGGAAAGAAAGAGAAAGATGAGGACTTGGAGAGAGCTGATACTTACATTTCGCGATAGCCGTAGAAATTTCACGAATCATTGAGAGGCTTCTTGACGATATTGTTGTAAACTCAAGAAGGTTCTCTCTACTTCGATACTCATTAGGAAACAAAAACCCGAAAGGATTAGGGAGATTATGACTCAACTTCACACAAAGGGAGGAATACTATTTGTTACAATCCTTCAAAGGCATTTCAACAAGAAAGAGCATCCAGCGTTGGTATAAATACCTCAAGCCCAGCTCATGTGTTTCTGTATCATTCAGTTCCTTCCACAAATCGCCATGGGCCCCAAAACGGACTTCACAAGATTCCTCGACTTCTCGGATCCAGCCATGCCACGCATCAAGATCGACGCCCTAGACAGTTATATGAAAGAACGCGAAGATCAACTCGACAAATCGGTCGAAGCAGCTGCAGCAAGATTGTTGCGGGCACTTCGTGAAAGATGCCGGGCGCTACTACTACAATATGAGACGGAGTGTATCGCTAAATGGGAGCATGTTGATAAGGAGAGGACGAAGGAGATAGAGCTGCTCAAAGCTGGAGGGATGGATCTGTTGCAACCTGATTGGGAAGAAGAGCTGAATAATGAGGTGAGAAAGTTGTATGTGAGACGACAGGAATCTCTGGCACGGATGCTCGGAGAAGTATGGGACGAAGTTTAGAAATGAACGACCAGTGTAAGGAATGACAAGACTGGTAGGAACATCCGACGAGATGATGTGGGTTCTTGTCATATCCAGGTCTCCGGCCAGATTCTGCATTCTTTGAAAGCAAGGCGTTGGAGCTTAACCTAGCTTGTCGAGTTTAAGGACAAAATTAATGGTGAATGATTGAGAAATTTGATGATTCCACTACTTGGAAACTGGTAACAGAAGAATTCCGATGCTTTTCGACTGAGTCGCCGATAGGTACAGCCCACCTGTATGTCCGTTATTGCAGTATCGTTGTAACATAATTCCAATAGCCCAACAATTTTCTCACTATTGCCTTTTCAATGTCAACTACGCCATGCCAATCTTTGCTTTTCGTCCAACTCAATGATGCAGCTCTTGGAGTCGAGACTTGTGCGTTTGATGGAGCAAGTCGAGGATCCTGAGGTATGGCAGGAGGAAATAATGACATTTAAAACGGAACCGAGAAATGTAGCGTAGATATTGTCAAAGTGGGATGCGTGTACTAAAAGAATACTTCGGGAGTATTGAGTTTTCTTGGACGTGGAGGTATTAGTGGAAGAGAGTCGTCTGGGTTGTTTTGAGTCTTGAAGGCTCCTAGGCTATGCTATTGGGAGCATATCTTGGTTTGGAATCTAAATGGAATTCAAGGGAAAATACTATTAGATGAAGTCTGCGTAGAAGGAGTTTGGCGATTTAATCATACCTTTCCGATCCCACGAATTTGATTTCTTTCAATATCAGATTTCCTTTGCATTGTAGTATTCCTTGTTGACGCTATACGATTTGTCGACGAAAGCCTCAAGCAACAGTATTCAGCTAAAGTACTTTCTATCGATAACCGCCTTCTTATCTAGATTATTTGAAGAAGCGTCTTAATTTCTTGGCCGTCATCAGCTTTGATATATACCATAGTTTGATATACTGGGTGCCGACTTGTATAATACCAAAAGTCAGGAAATTGGCTATGCGAGATTCTGTACTATAGCTAAGACCAATAATTATTGATACAAAAGTATGACAACTATATAATGATCATTGTGATAGCTTCGTTTCCATAAATTCGCACCTCCATGCAAAGCGCAATGCTACAGCAATGTCCTAGCCATCCTCAGGCCCCCATATCCTATCCTTCCAACCTTCATCAATTCACCTATTCACTCCCAAACTTCCCTATATAATAAACAATAAACCACTCTCCAACATATTAACCGAGCCTCCGGGATACAAGCCGGGTTCGTGGCGCAGTGGTTTGATTCCGCTCTTGACAATCTCAACATTGTGCGCTCTTCGCGGTACGTGGCACGGTGTTCGCACTATCAAGCTTATGAGAGTTAATTACACCCCTTACAAGGGTGGGACATCTTCCGTCCTCTGGGGGCGGGTACAGTACGGTTTGAGCCGTACATTGATGTTTTGATATTTTTGAAGTTGGATTTTTTTGACTCTCGATTTTTTTGATTTTTCGGTGGAGGAGAAAGGAGAATAAAAGAGTGGGTCTGGAGAGGTTGAAAAAGTGTAATGAGGTTGTATGATTGGATGTGAGTGAGTTTGATGTTGTCGTCGTTGGCTCGCTTAACGAACTCGTCGCGCTTCAAATTTTTCTCGCGTTTAAGCTTCTTTACCTTCGAAGTTGTCATGGACCTTGATTTCTTTGAGTGTTAGTACAAAATATGATCACTCTGATGAAATGAAAACCCTCGCCTCCACTCCTCAAGAGATTAATACATTCGTAAAAGTAAAGTTCTTACCCATGGAAGCAATCGCACATTCCTCGCCAATATTTGAACAGGACATGGCGCAAGAATGAAGCCCGGAGCATCAAGAGCTCACTAAGAAGTTGCAAGAGCGGATTGAACATCTAGAGCTCAAGATAGATGATTTTCAGAAAATGGGCAAGGGCTTAACATTGTCTCTCCGAAAGTGTAACGGATATTGCGAGAGACAAGGGTACTCGGAGAGCACAAAGTGTCAGAAGTAATTGCGATGGTAGAGAGGCAGTTGGAACTTTTCGAGATAGAAAATCGAGTACTAAGAGTAAGGTTGAAATGGATGGAGTTGAAGGCTAAAGTAAAGAAGTTGAGACTTGAGAGGGGATCGCACTGGCAATCTGAGATGAATCACTTAATGATCGAAAATGAAGTACAAGCCCTAACATATCAAACACAATTTAGATGCATATTCATCCTCCCGAGCGACAAGCCCGATGCAGACACAATTTAAAGTCCCGATATCATCACTCTATACGCCATCACATTAGATGAACATCCACTAACTAGACCAATCCATCACCTACATCCACATACCGCAAGAAATATTTCTCGAGTCAACAAGAAATTCATACTTACAATGCTTCTCGAGGAGATACAAAAAGAAGCGAAGGATTGCAAGGAGATATCGGAGAATAGCATATTGGGTTTATTCAAAAGATGGCCGATGAAATCGACAACCGAGGACTCTGAGAAGCTGGAAAATGTTAACTGGTAGAAAGCAATTCTAGATGAGCGATTGGAAAGATTGCAGAGCCAAGAAGTGATTTTGGGAAAGAAATTGATCGAGGCAAAATGTGATAGGGATGAGTATAAAAGGTGGTTATGGGTGGGGACATTAGCACTTTCCAAAATCTCACCGTCATTTGTATGTGTTTCACGGATGGTGGGCTGTTACTAGGAGAATGAGCACGTAACCCCCCTCTAGCAAGACAATGCTGCATTATCTTCGGGCGATGAGAGAAAATAGTGTATGAATTTAAGATTTAGATAGAAACAAAAACTCAAGGGGATGTTATTTGAATTGAAGTAATGAGAGCTTCCCCTGCTACTCTTAACCGAAGGTCTTTTCCAATCTTAGAATGAAAACTTTATGATCATTTCTTCCTGTAATCGTACACTGTATTATTGTTTGAATTCGGAAATCGGAATCTTGCATCGAAATAGCATCCGTAGCATGAGCACATCGAGCACAAATTAAGAATTCCATAAACGCAGATGAAAGACTATTCAAAGACAACAGCGAGCGGTCCGGCTTATTGCAGGTCCAGACTTTATAGATAAAGGCACGAAAGTAAATAATATCATCATATAACTTGAGAAAAACAAAGATCGACTCAATGGAGATTGGAAAGGAGCTAGCTAGATATACAGAAACGAGCTGCGACCAAGAAAGAAAGAAGAGTGTTAGAAGGAAATCTGGAGGCGACGAAGGTTCAAAAGGCTTTAGCAAGGAGTAAATTAGAAGAGATGAAAGTGCGAAGGTGGGTTTAAAGAAAACTTTGAATGATATGAATCTTAGTAGGGATTTTATAGAGAGGGCTTAGCAATATCCCGTGTCCGGGGACTGGTAAGAAAAGCATTCAACAAGTGATGGGCATTTGAAAAGTATATTACTAGGGATTGAGAAAGAGATTGGAACACAGGAAACGACGTCGAAAACAAGAGACCTTAAAAGCACGAATAAAACTACTCGAACCTTCCTTTCCACCGAATCTTGTGAGATCTTACTTACGATTCCCAATAGAAAGCATGACGTAAAATCCCAGTCAGTCAGACTCTCGACCCAAGCGGAAATACACTCGTACTCAAAGTAGTGACGCTAGTAGTTAGAGAGGAAGATTGTTTCCGAGAGCTCTTTCATCCTCGTTTTAGCTTTCGGCCTTGTATTCATGTATGATATGCTATTGTGGCGTTATGGAAGGAGAGAGCGAGAGGAAGTATGGTTCTGCTGATAATATTAACGTTACAAAATCAGCCCGTATGAATATATCAAATCACACCTTTTTTTTTCTATACCTTTCCACTCTATTCATAGATAGCCCTGCGCTCTACTCACGAGTCACCAAAGAGAAATCCCCAACTTCTTGATTCTCTTCCTCGTTCCCCTCCATCCTCACCTCAAATATATAAGATATCAATTTCAATAACATTCCAACTCTCATATAGACGAACCAATTGGGACCTGCAAGGAAGAGAGGAAAATAATACATCTGTGGCCTTGGGGTACCAAGATGCCGTAGCAATTGAAACCACACCTTTCCTGACCCACCTCTTCCCTCCAAATATCACAATGGTCTAACCCCAATTATCCACAACTTCCATCCCATCTCATTCCATCACTCCAACCACCCTCGTTGCCCTCCTCCCCTTCATTCCGCACCCACCGTTTCCTCCCAACTTCCATGCCAACCCATTATTCCTTCATCCTCCCACCTTCCCACTTTCCCACCCCACCCTTTCATACCCAAGTAATACCCCACCTCTCCCAAAACCAACATCCCAAACCAACATACCCACCCACCCAAATACTACCTCTACACCTCTACATCTTTACTCCCTCACGCCTCCATACCTCTCCAAAGAATCCCCCAATAACCCAGCCAGCCCTCTCCCCCACCCATCTCCATTCAACAACATCAAAACCCATACTCCCACCTACATATCCTAACTTCCGTGCCTCCCAAATACCTCCTAAATACCTCCCAAATATCTCCTTCCCATTCCCATTCCCACCTCCCAAATACTTCCCATATCTCACTTACACTTGCCTTCCCCCATCATACCTCCAGCTCCCTACTCCCTACTCCCAACTCTCCATATCCCTCCCACTTCCCCACTTCTCTTCGACCCTCAACCCTCAACCCTCAACCCTCAACCCTCAACCCTCAACCCTCAACCCTCAACCCTTAACCTTTAATCCTCAACCCTCAACCCTTAACCCTTAATCCTCAACCCTTAACCCTTAACTCTCAACCTTCAACCCTCAACTTTTAACCTTTGACCCTTAACTTTTAATCTTCAACCCTCATACTCCATCCACACCAAATAAATCAACATCCGATTACCCTAGCCTACCTAGCTCACAAACCTTGCCACCTCCTCACCCTCACCCTCACCTCCTTCCCCTCACCCCCTTCCCCACATTCCATACTTCACACTTCACACCTCACACCTCACACCTCACCACCCTCACCACCTCTCCTCAAGAAACAACCCCGATAATAAGATCTCCCCATCTATCCATCTATCCATCTATCCATCTATCCATTTATACTCATATTCATATTCCTCAATTTTCTCTTACTTCATAATCTTAATCTCAATCTCAATTTCCCTCCACCCTTTCAAACCCCCTCCTTCTTTGTAATCTCAAATCTCAATCTCAATCTCACTCTTGAATCCCTTCCGAATCCAATATCGAACAAGCCAGAGTATTATCCCACCCGATCCGATCCGATTCTACCTATTCTATTTGATTATTAGCATTCGTATTAGGAGTAGGTAGTGGTGATAGTATTAGTCATAAGAACAGCAAAAATAATGATAGCAGCGAACCCATACATCCTACCGACACATAGATCACCAGTATCGAAATCCCTACAAACCTACACTCTATCACACCTCACCTCACATCATCCCATGTCCCATCTCAAGCATCCACCATCCAACATACATCCGCTAGATCAAATTTCAAGCCATCACTTCACCAATCCCCTACTCCCAAGGCCACTATTGCATTAAACCATGAATTTAAATTGTTGTGTTGTATTGTACCACGTCTATAATACACACTTTCTCTTCCCCCCTCCTCTTTCATATTCTTCTTCTTCCGCAACCCCAAACCAAAACCCGACCCAAATTCCATCCATCCTATTGACTCCCCAAAACATGTTTGCTCCCTCTACCCCTCCACTGTCTGCTCACATAACTGTCTGGATGTTCTTTTGAACAGCCTTTCTCTTTCGCACTCCTCTCATCCCCGAATTCCAATCATCCCAAGCCTTCCATTCCAGTCTAATGTTTACTCCGTGATTATTGTATGGTATCGTCTTGTATAGCGTGTTGCCACAGAACCACAGATAAGCATTGCTGAATCTGCTATACCGTGAGAAGTATGCGTGGTTTGTATGTGTTGTTTGTCGATCTGTGGATACCAAGTGGAGAGCGAAAGAGGTTGAATTCAGAAATGAAAATAAACGCCCGTCGCTGATGATAAATGATAAAAAAGTAATGCCAGAGCCAGTTCCAAATGCAATGCCTTCAGAAAAGCCAAAAAGAAAAGCTCAAATGCCAAGCCATGCCAACGATGCCATGATGTAGCCCACCCCCCTTTGCCAAAAACAAACTGAGTAATCAAAATGGAGGTCCCGGAAAAAGCTCCAGGATGTTCGATGAATTAGATTGAACCAGAAAATCCAAAACCGAATAGAACGCCATTGTAATGCCTGCTCATCTTCGTCCCCTTCTGAGTCGCTTGGTCGTCGTTGTTGCAGATGTTTGAGGCTGGTGCTGATAATACAGCCAGCTGTGTTATTTTGAATGTGAGAAGTATAAGTTTGTGTGGAGGCCAGGAAAATAGTAGATAATGTCGTAGAGTTGTATAACGGAAGTGGTGGTGATCTTTCTTATGATCTCTTTGCAAGCTCTTTGCAAGGGTCATTAAATGGAAAAATCATCAAGTCGTTAATAAGAGTGGTATGTGTGGTCGTATATATTTGAGGGGTATCAATGTTTGGTTCGCCTTTTTCCTGGTCCCGCGTATCATATGTCATACCTCTCGGTCTTCTTTGGTATGCTTACTCTTTTTTCGACTTGACCAACCTTGATGCCGCGAGGCCTTCCGTTTTCGACATACCTCCTCTATTTCCCTGGTCTCCACGGCTAGTGGCTATTTCTTTCGGCCCCCAGCACCCGAAGCTGTAATCTTTGACGTGGACATTAAGTCTCCGATGTACTTTTGTAAGAATTTGTTGTTGTTATCGAGTTTATCGTGCTCTTCTTTGACAGCTTCGATTCGATTGAATATTTCGAGGAGAGACTGTTGAAGAAGTTTGGCATGCCTTTGAAGAAAGAAGTAGATTAGTATTGTGTTATCTGTCATATAGTTGTATGTGTTTGTGGGTTGTAAGGGATGATAACATACTCGTTGAGTTGCGCTCTGGCATCTTGACTCATCTTCTCCAAATCTTCACTGTTCCTCCTTGGACTCATTGCTCTTGCATCATCCTCATCAAAAACTTCATCCCCTTCTTTTAACTCCACGCGCGGGTGTTCGCGCGGTACTATTATAGTGCCGCTAGACTTTCTAGTGCCAAGCTTTGGTCTCTTCATTGATGGTGTATGGCTAGCAGATGTATTTGCTGGTGTGCTTCCTCCATTTGCGTCTGAAGAAGATGTACTCGATGAATCGGTTAATGCAGAATCATCGAGGGATGGATTGGATGTAGTAGGTTCCAAAGCAGAAGGTTGTAATAAGGAGGGAACCGTTGCTTCAGTTGGTGATGCCATGATTGATTAGGAGTTGTGAGATGTGAGCTTTGGTTGCTCAACAGACAGGCTGATGGATGCAGCTTTAGTATGAAGTATAATTTCTTGCAAATAACTTCTTTAAACCAATATATATCTTACTAGCAGATATGATATGATATGATATGTTGTGTTGGTGTTGCAAAAATGGTGGTGGGAATTTGGAGTGAATGAATGGATGGATGGATGGATGGATGGATGGATGGATAGATGGATGGATGGTCGGGGGGTCGTGACTAGGTTGATTCGAAGAAATGGTGGTAGTACAAAAATAATAATGGGGGTATCTTTTTTGGTTGAAGAAAAGTTGATTTGTTGAACGAATAGAATTGAAAGTTTTTGAATTGTTTTGTCTTTTTTCTTCTTTTTCTTTTGCTTCTTCTTCTTCTTCTTCTTTTGCTTCTTCCGCTGCTGCTGCTGCTGCTGCTGCTGCTACTACTTCTTATTAGGATGGAGGCTCAGAAGAGCTACAAGCCAAAATACTTTGCATCGAATCTCTACTTATTGAGATTTTGTATTGTCAAAGGAATCCCCTTCTCGTTCTCTTGTATGTGTGTATGTGTGTGTGTGTGTGTGTATGTGTGTATGTATGTATGTATGTATGTGTATGTGTATATGTATATGTGTGTGTTTTCCGAGAGAATTTGGGTGGAAAACGGTGAGTGGGTGGGAAAAAGAGGTGTGTGTATGTGTGTATGTGTGTATGTGTGTATGATATGATAAGATGTGTAATAATAAGTTGTGTGGTAAATTGTGGTTGGGAAGGTTCGAGTATGTTGGATTTTACCGTACTTAGGTAGCAAATAAAGTAAAGTAAAGTAGTTTTGTAATGTTGTAACTTGTAAAAATAGTCTTGTAAACTTTTCTATGGTTCTGTATTTTTTTAGTTTCTTGGTTTCTGTGGTTCTTGTGGTTCTTGTGGTTCTGTTCTGTTCTGTAGATGGTTTTCTGTGGTTCCTTTTACTTTTGCTTCTCCTTCTCTTTGATCAATCAATCATAAATTCATCACATCCCATCCCATCCCATCCAAAATTCTATCGTGACACCAAAAAAAAAAGAAGAAAAAAAAAGGAGATTTGCCAGCCCAAATAGTAAAAAGAGTATCCTTTCTCATACTACTAGTACCCAAATAGTAAAAATAATATCCTTTCCCGTACTACTAGTACCAAGATGTTAACTTTATGACCTGGTTCAGGGAAATAATAAAGTAATATATGTAATTGCGGAAGATCTAATACTAAAAGGGATACAACTTCGAGGGGGGGAGAGGGGGGGTGTATCAATTCGGAAATGAATAGATACTAACCGGTATCCATATACTTATTCATCCATCCATCCATCTAATCATCTATTCATCTATCTAGTCATCTAGTCATCTATCTAATCATCTATCCATCTACCTATTCACCCATTCATTCATTCATACTTCAAAAAGTTCAAAGCACACTTCAAAAACAAACCGAGGGACAGCGGGCATCTCCATCTCCATCCCCATCCCCATCCCTCTCTTCTTCTCCCTCTTCTTCTTCTCCCAACCTTTCTCAACCAACCAACCATCCCTCTCCCTCCATTATTCCCTCCCTAGCTTGTCTCCCATGCATTTGCAGTGGACCCTGATAAAGCCGTCAAGCACTAGGATACGTCGCCGCAGATCTTAGCACCATGTAAGCCTCTGACGCTATACTTCTCACGTAAATTCCGAAATGCCAATTATGCCACACAGTTATGCTTGATCCACCCCTGACCGAGAATGATCCTGGTCCTCTCAAACATGCCTACAACGGTCAGAACCTTCCTTACCTTTTGGAAAGAAACCCCCCCCCCTCCCATTCCAAAAATAAGAGGAGACTCGGCTTGGTTGGAGGGGAAAGAAAAGTGGTTGGAATAATAATAATTTGAATCGTTTTGCTTGTGATTTGAAAACTCTATCTACCCTTCAAATCAAAAGAAGTAAATTAGTGGAGTGTATCACACACTTTTAGCACAGCACGGTAGACTCGGTAAGATGTGGTTTATTTATCTGGGTACAGTAGGTAGGTAGCCTAGTAGCGGTTGAGGATTGACACTATTTCTATTATAATTTGAGACTGCAGGCAATAAGAATGAATTCAGTACGAATCTGTACGATTAAGAGAAACATCAATATGTTCAAAACGTGCGTGTTACTGGATCTACCCTCTTTGTATACTTCTTAGCCAATTCCTTTAAGCGAATAGCACCAATGCAATGATCATACTCGAATACAAAATAGTACAAATATATTGTCTGTGCCTCTACTCAAACATGCAAAGCTAAGAGGGAAATGCAATGGAAGGATGGTTTAGAAGTTATTTAGGCACTTGGTAGTTAGATGCATCATGCCGTAACGCTATATGCAAGAGTTAAAAAGTTTCCTTAATTTGTGATATCCAGATAGTCGGGTAGAGTGAAAGACTCCTGGTCCATGAATGAAGGGGTGCAAGTTCAACGCCTTTTGTCAAATCGTCGATGCAAATACTGGAGTTCTTCCTAAAAGAGTTGAGTGGGGGAGGGATTTAAATTGGTTATCCCTTCATTGATTCGATTTTATTGTGGATGTTCACTTTTTCATCTTCCTTAGACACACACACATACACAACCCACACAGGTGAAAATAATCGTTCGTTTCGGTGAGTTTAAGTTTAGTGCTTTAGTCAAGATTTGAATGTTCACGCGTGTGTGGTCATTGTGTGTCACATTGTCACTCATTTTGCTAACTAACTGCCGAGAAGTGGATTATATTATTGGATGTACATACACAACAATCATGAAACTAGGAAAGGACATCCGAAATATTATGGATATTATGGATATCACCATGTCACCAACATTTACAAAGTATGATGACCCAGATATAAAGAGTTCGGATAGAAGAGGATGCTGCGAGATCCAATACAGCCAATACAAGCCAATACAAGCCAATACAGAGTAAAAAAAGAGAAGAACTTAGTAAAGGAATTATAAAGTTATGGGGAATCTGACAACATTTATATGCACTTAGTTGTTGATGTTTAGATGATATATATCTATTCTTCCTTGTACAGCCGAGGGTGAAGACCCCCTACTACCCCTTCTTTTAGTCTTTTTGTATATGTGTATGTTTAAAGAGGTCTGTTTTAAATTTAACTCAAGTTTTAGTTTTTAATAGTTCATGTGATTAGGGTATCAATACTAGATTACCAGTACCAGTACCAGCTTTTAGAAACCTATAAGTTTCTCCCTCATCATCAAGCTTGATACCGAAAATAGTTTCAAGGTCAATACTTCGTTTCGCAAAAGACTGGCGAGTAGGATTAATTTCCTCTTGGTGATTTACCAGCACAGAATCACACCATAATCCAACTCGGTTTGTAATATTGATCTCCTTCATTATTCTGAGCCTATTTCCAACAAATCAAATTTCATCGTCATTTCATACTTTTAACTGCTGTCCGTCATACAATACCTAGTATTACCAGCAACCTTTTAAATCCTGGACCCCTTCTCTTTCTCTCCTTCTCCTTTCTTTTTTATGGGATGATCCCATATAAAAATGTACGGATATGCATTTGTGTACGACGAGTACCCCTGAATCAAAGATCTCAAAGCTTTTCAAAATGGATTATTCTATTCCCTTTTTCAACCATTGGTTGGAAAAAGTTTAGAAACACCAAACTCAAAAAAAAGAGAAGGACCCACGTTTTCATGATGTAATAACCCACTCCCACTTCACTCCCCCGTTGTATTATTCTTTAAAGCAAGCATCAAACCTCAAGGCTTTCAAGCATTTTCATATCTTTCATCGCTATACTCCATTCAGTGAGAAAACATCCTGGCCTTGACAGGATCAACTATCCATTTTACCTCTTATAGTAATTGGGGGGAATATACAAATAAGGTATATGAGGCCGTCAATCTCTTCAAGTGCCCGGGATTTTGCTGACCCTCGCGGGTCCACGACATGACTGACGATTCAGAGCTCACTGCCGTAGGTACCGATCTTTGAATCCCTACGAAAAATTACTTACAAGTCACAAGTATCGTGAGATTTTCCCCCGCTCATCATCATTTCCTTTTACAGCAGTATGTTAAGACGTTGGAAGATCAGAGAATAAGACTACATATTTTGAAACTGTTGCCGACACCGAGCGTTTATGGCTACTCGGAAGAGAGAAAGGGCGCTTCAATACCTTCTACTTTGTAAGCTTCCAACCTTTATATCGGATTCTTATTGGTACAAATCTTCAAACTGTAGGAAGTTGGATTTCATGAGGGGAATACAACTTTCAGTCTTAGAGGTTTGAAACAATGACAATTTGACTCAGGTTTCGCTGTCAGTTGCCACCCCCCTCCTTTTCAAAACCTCTCTCTCTCTCTCCAAACCTCGGAACAAAACTTGGCCAAGTTCAAACTCTGCATCCCCATGATGTTCCGTTTTTTCTTATGCTGCCGATCCCATGGAAATACTTGTATGCAAAAGGCCACGGTAGGAGTAACGAATTACCAAATGCAGAGAGGACCCTGAAAAATAACCCCTGGCTCATTGGAACAATATAAAGTAAGACTTAGTAATAAACCTTATACGGTTATACCATGTCGATGACAGCAGTGGTGCAGCAATGATGATGATGATTATGTTTATGATTATGATTTGAGAGGGGGGGAGGGGGGTTTCTTTTTTCTCTCTTCCTTGGTCCGCGGTATCATGTATGGAAATTCGATACTGGCAGGGTTAGGGTTACAGAGTTACAGATATTTTCAACCCAAGACCTTACTTTAATAAGCTTTTTTTACTTACTCCTAGATGAGATCACGTACTGTGAAAGTACATACATACTGTATTGCCACAATATCTGTCATATTATGATCACATATAGTGATATCTCTGTGGCTCAAAGTTGTATCGACAAACAGCACCGCCTCATGATTCATCATTTTGAATTGTCCAACCACAAATGATTCAACTGTACGAAGTAACAAGGAGAATAATAAGCCAGCCACCTCTTCTTTTCACAAAATCACAACATTGTCAATACATCGGGAATTTTTCGGAATGATCAATAAATTGTCGGTCATATGTACTCCCAATAATATGAGAAAGCACGAAGCACGAAGCACAATCCACCAACCACCAAACTTGACCAAAGTGAGCACGGGATGGATCAACGAGAGAATTTTAAAGTAATCAGTCAATCAACATGGCGGTGAGGTGTGTGAGAGGTAGAGAAAATCATTTGTGGTAAAACCTCCCTCCCTCATTCCTGAAATTTCCTGTTGTAACTTGTAAACTTGTAACCTGTACGGTAAGGAAGATCGGCTTCCTGCTTTT
>NGKG01000030.1:395558-419173 GCA_002162505.1 Myriosclerotinia scirpicola | reverse complement strand
GGGGGGGAGTATTGGACTTGGAGTACGCCAAAAAGTTTGGCCTTTGTTCAAGGGAGGAGGGGGAAGGGGGGGGGTAGTACCATGCTCACTCATATGTTCCGCGGTGGCGCTTGAGATGCATTCAGTATCAACATATGATACCGTGGCCCCAGTAGTTACCGTGCCATTGATAGGTTGGGATTGAGCTATATATATATTAGCATTCGAAAATCTATCCCTTAGCCCCCAAGAAGGAAAACTCACCACAACTAGTAGTCAACCACAGTCTTTTCCCTTCCTTCCTCCTAACCTTTTCAAAAGCACCCGCAGTGATACCAGCTAGTACTGTAGAACAGTAGAAGTGTTACAATCAGCCACCGCCACTACCTCACTCAAGCCCTCTTTCCACATGGTTAACGTATCCTGACCATCTTCTCCAATGGCGAAATCATTCTGGATTTGTTACGCTTACTAATAACACATTATCATTAATAGGTAGTGCGGTGATTGGGGCGATGGGAACGCGGTTCAAAGTGTTGGCGCCTAGATTGTCGAAGTAAGATATGGAGAACGGTAATGAATGCCATTAACGCCGAGCTGGGCTGCTGCATTAGGCGGTATGGCCATGGATGGTGTAACAGGGGACTGAGACATCGAGGTTGTAGACTTCGCCGAGAGTTGAATCAGCTATGACTCCTATGAGAATATGCTCTGAATTTAGAGTATCCATGCCGTTTAAAAGAACGGATTCTGGGATATCGATTATGTGGGATACTGTGAGAGCGGAGATCGAGATGCCGGCTTTGGAAATGAAGGTATTCAAATCTACTTTGAAAATGGCGTTGCAATAGTTGGTGCTTTTTGTAAAGACGGCCGTATAAGAGGTTTGGAGAGCGACATAGAAAATAGCTGAATTGAGGACTATTTCGGTAATACCTAGAGCTGCAAGATCGGCGAGTCACTAATTGCTTCCAAAGAAGACTCTTGCAGGAAAATGATGAGTAAAGGCCATATTAGGATGTGAATCTGATGCAGTGTTTCCAATAGCCCGGACTGCAGTTCCGATGAGAGTTTCTTGTTGAATTCCTTTCATACCCCCAAGCCATTTGGTACATTCGATGTCCACTTGAGATGTCAAACTAAATTTAAACTATCAAACCCAATCGAAACATTGAACCAATTTAGAACATTGAACGATACTCAAAGATTCCCGAGTTTTCAAACACTGAAACCTTCTACATCTAGTCTGCTAGTCCGGAGTATTGGATACCCTGAGAGGATGTAAAAGATGAAATATTTTAACAGAGCTAGGCACTGGGGGAGTGTAAAAACTAATGACCGATTGTGCTTACGGCCGATGTAGGTTGTTGTATTGAAGACGTGAAGGGTGATTAGAGCCGTTTTATTGATAGAGTCAAGGAGTTAGGATGTGGGTATCGAGGCGAGTGACGAGGAGTTGGCCGTTTGAGCGAACGGCTATTTTTTTCTGTCCAGGTCTTGTCTCCGAAAACCCGGAGCTCGGTGACGGGAAGGGGAAGAGAAGCGGGGAGTGGCTTTGCTAAAGGTGTAGCACTAGCGAGAGAGAAGAGATTTGTGGTCAAGAGACCTATGGTATGAGAGAAAGATCGCATCTTGTGGGTGCTCTATCTTGCGAATGGGGAAAGGAAGATCCGGTTCTGATATGAGCCACGCGGAGGAGCTCCACAAACTGCACAACAAGGGCATCTTAATGAAAAGTTCCAGCTTATTATTAAGCAAGAAACGCATCAAAAATTGAAGATATCTCGGATATTGAACTGTAATGTAATTAATGAGTGGCCTGGAAAGTATGTAAGCAACTGCCAAGGATGTCGGTGTCTGCGGATGTGCGGATGAACAGGGCAAGGCATATCGGAGGAACCCAAAGCAATGTGATAAACCCGCTCGATTGATTTTCTTGTGCTTACGGAGCACACGATCCTCTGCTAAGCTGCATGGATCGCATGTAAACACGATATGAAAGAACAAGGCATTGCCGATTAGAGTTCTCGCACGAGTTTCGATTGCGATGACGCCGATGAGGAGACTGTTGTTACATTCTGGAGTGACTCTCGTGTCATGAAAAGTTGGCAAGAATCATTCAAGGTAATGTTGAAAGACGGTGACGAAATTTAGGTGTAGTGGAAATCGTTTCATGTCATACATATACCAACTGATGTGAGTAGCAGGCACAAGATGCAAATGAGGGATCGCTTTCCGAATATTGACTTCAATATGAAAGCCATTTGAATCATTGTCCCCGAGTTCCACTTCCGTGGTATCGCCGCCTATGGACAGATACCACCAAAAACAAAGACACCCCTTCATATATTGATAGAGAACATAGCAGCTCGCTGAATGCTGCATAGTATATAATGATATAATGATCACTATGGTGTCCACTTGGATCTTGAATGATTTCATCTGCAATGGACATCAAGGGGATGGTGTGGTTCGCCATTAGCTAGCAAAATTCGTGTATATGTGTATATGTATACGTACATGCATATGTATATGTTTTAGCTCAAATAACTATTATATCATTGAGTAGTACCTACATGTTGAAGAACGATAGAACAATATCCTCTTGGAATAGACCATTTACCTTATCTCCAAACTGTTTGGGCTTACTCGAGTGCTTCTCTAGACTTTGTTTAGATCAAGCTTCGCCATAAGGTTATACCGCCTTCCGCGCGCTAACCTGATTAAGAACCTATTTGTGGCAGAATGCAACTGTCCCTGAGCAACTTCTAGATAATGTTCAAAGTATACATGAAAGATGCGACGGTGTGAACCAAGTTGTCGTTTGATCTTTACTAAATGAATCTTATGATTGACATGATTTATGAGAGTTGATAGTTGGTAGTGTGCTGCTCATACTAAAAATAACAATTCACAATGGAACAACCATCCTCAAGCTCAAAAGTTACAGGTAACATATCTCATAACATTCGATGCGAGTTGCAATTGCTAAATAAACAACCAAGTGGAATATTTCGATCCTGATAACGTATATCCTCTTTTGTCACCGGGACTTCTACCTCGACTTCCATTACGAAACTTACACTGGGAATCGCACGCTGGTCCTCTCCGTTCCATATCCTCCCTCCATGTCGACCTCATCAAATACAACCCAGACTCAGGTCTAAATGCACCGGTAGTACCCCTTAATTCGAGTACATCCGATCTCTCACGGGTGAGAAGTACAGACTCTGGCATAAGCGCAGATGATGGTTTTCGCACACAAGCAACTGGTCAAGCTGTCGTTGACCGGCCGCCCACACTCTCTCAGTCCAATACCACGAATTCGGCTGTGAAAGGTCGTAGACATCAAATACCCGGCTTAAGGCAGACACCATACTTGAAGATTCTATTTTTACGCTGCGATGATAACGATACATACAAGTCGCAGGGTCGGAAGCAGGTTCGAGAATGGATAAAGGAACATACCCCATCATCTGCAAGCAAGTCTACTTCGCAGGAAAACCATGACAACTTTGAATTCCTTATCGTTCATGTGATTGTCCCAAATACCGCAGCGGCTACGCAGCCTAGAACAAGTGGCAAAAGTGCAGATGGTAGTTCTGGATCCACAAGTGAGAAGTCTACCGCACGTTGGAGAGGCGGAGGATCATCCACAATCCTTGAGAAACTGAGAGCAGATTTTAACGGCTCGACAAAGTCTGGTGTTGATCGGATTGCTCAAATTCGCATTGGCATCAACGATGTCCCATATAATATGCTTCCTCGTGTTGTGCCAGCGATTCCTGGCTCCTACACTGAAACTCCACAAGAAAATGAAAATGCCTGGATTGATCTTATTTCAAAGCTCAAATTCTTGATTTTGCAATCATTTGACATGCGGGTAACTCAGTACGAAGAAAATATTCGTGAAAAGGATAGTCAGAGGACTTTACCTGGTTGGAATTTCTGTACATTTTTTGTACTCAAAGAAGGTCTGGCAAGAGGATTTGAAAGCGTTGGTTTGATTGAAGACGCCTTGGTGGGTTATGACGAGCTTTCTATTGGTTTGGATACAATTGTTAGAGACCAGGCTGTCGCAGAGTCCGGAACTCAGCACGGCGGTTCTTTCCTACCCTATACCGAAGAGCTTAAACTACAGGCGGAGCGGGCTAGAGAGGCTATATTGAGAGAGATAGGCTTGGAGGGTACAGCTTCAGAGTCAGAAGAGCCGATTGATCTACAGTCCGTGGGTGCTACTTCCGAGAAGGAAGAGGATGAAATTCCAATTAACGCATCCAAGAAGCGATACAGAGAATTAATCCTTGCCAATGACGTTTCGATATTTGACTTTCGTTGCTATTTATTTGCTCGCCAGTTGACTCTCTTACTACGATTAGCAAATGCCTGGTTTACACAAGCAGAATTACTCGCAAAGCTTAAAGAGCAGCGAGAATCAAGCCTGCTTGGTGTAGCTGCTAGACTTCCAGCTTCACAACCCTCAGATGATACTGAAAATCTTGCTGTGCTTGGTGAGGTCTGTAAGCGAGCAATGGACTTTATAGCTGCCATATCAAGTATCATGCGTGAGGATATTTGGAGTGCTTATTTCCATTCTCAAAAAGAGGTTTCGTACGAGAAGGCAAAATCGGATTTTAAATCAGATCCTGTGATGAATCAAGTGATTGAAAATATCGTTTCATCTTTCACATTTTCTCTGGCGCAACAAATACTCGCACAAACGTCAACAAAGGCGCTGCCTATACCGCCATCGACATTGGCACCTCCTGGTAGCGGTGCAGAGCCCAAATCTGCAATCCCCGAGCCCAAAACTATGATGCATCCTGCTAGAACAACTTCTCTTGCACTCAGATCATCATCTCGAGAGCCTCCAAGTCCCGGACTATTCCCTGGAGGTCGAAGAGCTAGTGTACCTAGTGCTAATGTAGGCGCATCCGCCTTCCTCAAAAATGGGTTAGAAGAACTCGCTGCTCACCGAGCCGAACTTTACTTGCTCTCCCGGAGTGTCCTAGAACATGTTGGTAAACAACGCGAATGGACGACCGGCTGGAAGGATGTAAACAAGCACCAAGACGACGATGCGGCAGCCATGGAAGAGGTCAATCTTAACGATGAGGCATCATCGAAGAAAGACGAGGTATCAGCGTCAGCTCAAATCCCGCCCTCATTACACGGCATTGACAGCAAGTTGCTCCGCACAGCACTAGATAATAAGGATGACTTTTATCGTCTCTATGAGACCCTCACTGACAAAGCACTTCGACATTATACTGTGGCAAATCGAACTCAGTCTGTGCAAACCAGTATGGCTGATCTGGCTATCCTGAAGTATCACTTAGCAGACTATGCTGCTGCGGCCTCCTATTTTTATCGCATTACTCCATTCTATGGAGATGCTTCGTGGACACAAGTCGAAGTATCGCTGCTAGTAATGTACTCTAAATGCCTCAAGGAGTTAAGTCGCAACGATGAATATGTTAAAGTCGTTTTAAAGCTTCTCGCGAGAGTGGCTATGATGGAGAAAGACAAACTTACCAGAAAATCTGCCTTCAAAATCGGTCGAATGAACACATTTGATGAAGGAGATGTCGTACTCAGTGATACATATCTAAATGAATTGTTGCAAATAACACAAACCTTATCTCGTGAAATTCACGTACCATTGCAAGACTACTTTAGTAAGATTGAAGTAGATGGGACTCCACAATACCATCCAAGCCAGGATAGTTTCGGATTACAACTTCGACTTCAGTACTTGTTGAAGGAAGACCTTAACATCGACAAGGCTCGAGTAAGAATCATCCCATTGATGGGTGGCCCTGGTCGAGAAATCTGGCTCGAGACGAATGATGCAGTTCTATTCCAAAAGGGATGGAACAAATTATATGTTCAAAGCAGTGTAAGTGAAAATTTAATCGGTTAAAATGAATACATTCTGATGGCTATAGATTATGATTCCTGGCTCTTACCAAGTCACACACGTCGTTCTTCATAGTAGTAAGGTTGTCATGGAGTATTCACATGATAACATTGGGCATCTGTCAACAAGAGGCAGCAACTTTTTCAAATGTCCGAGGCTACTTCTTTACCACCGAGCTGAGGCTTTCAACGCCAAACTTTTCTCTTCCAAATGCATATATCTAAATCAAAATCGTTCTTTGGAGATTGAGCTGTCATCTGGGTGGAATATTGTCACAAAAGGGCAGCTTCAAATTCGCGCAGCAACAGCTGGGCTGCGACTTCAAACCAGCGAGGTAACGGTCATCGATGGAGAACTCGAAATTCCGAAACAGCCAGAGGCAGGAGTTGTTCACTTTGGTGCTATGATGTCTGAGACTATTGCAAGGATACGAGTACCGTTCAATCTCGAACATGAGGTAAACGAAGTCACGCTCCGACTTGAGTTATCATACACAACAAAAGATGGAGATTTTTCCTTCGCCACAACTTCGTCGGTATCAATCATGCTTCCATTGGGTGTCAATGTCCAAGATGTCTTTAAGCATAAAGCCTTATTTTCTAAATTTACCATCTCAACATCTACAAATAGTCCACTGCGACTTCTTAGCTCTAAACTGGAAAAGTCCGACCTTTTTGAGGCACAATGTGGCCTTGGCCTAACAAGGCCCCTCACCATATTCCCTCGTCAACCAGCGTCTCTACTATACAAAATCACAAAAACGAATTCTCCTTCCCCAACTCCTCAACGCAAATCCCAGAAACCGAGGAATTTATCCCTTATCTTACACTACATTTGCCTCGATGAAGAAGTTTATGATGTCGTAGCTCAAGTTCTCGGAGAGTTTCTCAGAGGCAACTCCTTACGACCATATACCCGCCTAATAGTACCTGTCATCCTTTCGGAACTCAGGTCACATTTTCAACCATATGATTTTGAAAGGGCAGCTATTCTTGGTGAGATACCTACTTCGGCTTTTCTCAACATCAGGTGGCATGATCACTTTTCAGGCTTAGGTAACTCTATCGAACAAGATCAAGACACTGCCGTGCTCATTGGAAATATTCTCCGGGAATGGCAGCAACAAAACCCAGTTATTCCCTTGCCGCTTCTATCTATCGATGATGATGCAATCTTGAAAAGCAGATCCATCGTAATTCCTGTGGATGTTCCTTCGGTGATGGTGGTACATACTGCTGATCTACGGCTGCTTCAGACAGCATCAATAGCATCTAGTAGTGCCGTCGCAGCGGCGAACGAACCAATACCAGCGTCGTTGCTCCTAAAGTCGACAAGGAACTGGGATACCGCCTCTCAATATGATGTTACAAGCCCAGGAGAAGATCTAGAATTCGTCTACGAGGTGACAGGCCCATCAGACACATGGCTTATTGGTGGCAGGCGGAAAGGTCACTTCAAAATTCCTAGAACGATCGATGGAAGGAACCATAAGTTGACTTTTCCTATCGTGCTAATTCCTCTTCGAGAAGGATTTCTACAATATCCCACCGTAGAAATCAAAGCACTTCCTTCCACCAGAAGTGTAAGGCCTGGATCCTCAGGTGGAGGAGAGGAGGCTGTCAAAAGTAGATCACGACCTGTGACTTGCGAAACTGACTGCAAGAATACTGGCGAGACTATTAGAATTATAAGTGATGCCAGGAAGACAACTATGAGCCTCGATGCTAGTGGGCCGCAGGGCGGAGCCTGGTTGTTGGAGAGTGAAAGAAGACCAGCAGGAGTTGGGGGTATTGTAATAGATTGAAGGTCCTAATACGATAGTTTTTGAAAAATTAACACGATAAAATGTCCCAAATGATGAGATTAGGAGGGCAGAGCAGAGCGGTGGAAGGGAAATTCCCGAGGCCAATTAATCGCCGGGAGCTAGCAGCGGGAAAGCGGATTTGGTATGACCCCCCACGGTCCCCGCCGTAGATAATTTGGCGGGGTGAAAATAGGATCAATATCATTTTACCCATGGATCTTGGCAGCTTGGCAAACCTTGGAAGACTTTGAACTGTCATAGACGAGTACGGAGATTCACTGCAATAGGAAATTGATACCGAGTTCTGCAGGAATTCACGTCACCGAGAAAATGTAACGTAAAACCACAATCTTATCGGAGTTTATCGTCATCTTATCGAGCAGCGCATATGACATTGATCCAACCCAGCTTTTGACTCCAGATTCATCAATATTAACCAATTGAATAGCTGAATTCACTGCAGTAATCGTTCAACCTTGTGCAGTACAGATTACCGAATAAGGAAATGATTAGTTCGGGTTTCCCGTCCTGGGCTCAATCTCAGTGTCGTGATTCGATCAAAGCTAGGAAGGCCAAGATCCAGGTACTACCTTGATTCTTGGTTACTCCTGCCATTTGCTACAGCTCAAGTAAGTATCTTGGAGTTTTTCTCTACAAAGACAGCCTCATCCTCTCTCTATTTCTCTCTATTTCTCTCTATTTCTCTCTATTATATTATCCCTATTCTTCCTCAAGTCCCCTCCAAGGACTACGATTGATCATGGGAGAAAAAGAGCCCAAAGGGTATGGCGAGCAAGACCTTCCAACCTACGCTCGCGATGACAGCGAAAATGAAGGACTCGTCCTCGAAAATGTCGACGGTCTCAAACGACGACTCTCTGGACGACAGATTCAAATGGTGACAATTGGAGGTTCAATTGGAACCGCTTTATTTGTATCAATTGGATCTGGCCTTACACATGGAGGACCGGGGTCTTTGTTCATTGCGTTTGTCTTGTACAGTTGTTTTCTGGGGTTGGTCAATAACTGTATGGCTGAGATGTCGGTTTTTATGCCGGTTAGTGGGAGCTTTGTGAGGATGGGGAGTAAGTGGGTTGATGAGGCGTTTGGGTTTATGTTAGGATGGAATTTCTTCCTTTATGGTGAGTAGTTTTCAATTAATGGTGAGGAGGCGTGGACCATGTTCGCTGGTGCTAATGAGGGTTTGAATTTAGAGGCTGTATTGATTCCATGGGAGATTAGTGCATTGAATTTGGTGTTGACGTTTTGGAGGTAAGAATCTTTAGCTCCAATAGAATTGTGCACTCGGATATATCTGACATATTGAAATAGTGATAACATACCCTTGGCAGCCGTCTGTGCAGGGTGTATCTTTCTCTATGGGTAAGTTTCTTCTTCTAATCCCAGGTCTAAAATTTACTGACCGGTGTAGTGTCATCAATCTCTTTGCTGTTAGATGGTATGGAGAGAGTGAATTTTGGCTCTCTGGTGGCAAGGTGGTCTTGTTAGCTATGATATTTTCCTTCACATTCATTACGATGGTCGGAGGAAATCCAAAACACGACGCTTATGGATTTCGTTATTGGAAAGAACCCGTAAGTCACCCATTCTTTCTAAGTTTCCTTTGTACTAACAGTGATCGTTAGGGTGCTTTTGCCGAGTATGTCACCACGGGGACTTTAGGAAAATTTGAAGGGTTTCTTGCCGCGTTATGGAAAGCCGCATTCACGATTGTTGGGCCTGGTATGTCAAATTGTGCTGCAGTTACATCGAAAATGTATAAGAGTCTATAACTCTAATTTCAGTCCAGAATACATTGCTATGATGTCAGGAGAAGCTGCTCATCCCCGCAGGAACCTCAAACGAGCTTTCAAGACAATTTACTGGCGCTTTGGAGTATTCTTCATCGGAGGTGCGCTAGCATGTGGAATAGTCATCCCATATAACGACAAAAAATTGATCGCTATCCTCTCGGGAGGTGGCTCAGAAACTGGTACCGCAGCTTCGAGTCCTTATGTCATTGCCATGCAAAATTTGGGGATTGGCGTGCTTCCACATATCACCAATGCATTACTTGTGACAAGTATCTTTTCCGCTGGTAATTCCTATGTGTAAGTTATCCTCTGCGCTTGTGTAAAAGA
The DNA here is from genome assembly GCA_002162505.1 of Myriosclerotinia scirpicola. Classification (NCBI taxonomy): domain Eukaryota; kingdom Fungi; phylum Ascomycota; class Leotiomycetes; order Helotiales; family Sclerotiniaceae; genus Myriosclerotinia; species Myriosclerotinia scirpicola. Next base: position 409,329 of record NGKG01000030.1, on the reverse strand, counting down.
ATGCCGAAAAGTACTAACATCGCAATAGTTACTGCGCATGTCGTACCCTATACAGTCTCTCGCTCGATGGTCATGCCCCACGTTTCCTCCGCAAATGCACTAAATCTGGTGTTCCGATCTATTGCTTTGGCGTCACCATGATCTTTCCATTCTTGAGTTTCCTTGCCGTAGGCAGCAGTTCCGCGCAAGTCATCACCTGGCTTGCAAACCTTACCGAAGCTTCACAGATCATAGATTATATTTGCATGTGCACTATATACATATTCTTTTATCGAGCATTGAAGGTACAGGGTATTGATAGAAGTACTTTGCCCTATGTAGGGTGGTGGCAACCTTATTGTGCGTGGGCGGGACTTGCAGCAATGATCCTCACCGTAGCATGTTATGGATACACTACTTTCTTGCCAGGCTGTAAGTTCAATCTTTGCACTTTCTATCTCTTCTCTTCTCTTCAGCAAGGTTTTCATTTTAAAAGTACCAATACTGACTCAAATAGGGTGGGATACGGGAACGTTCTTCTCCTACTATACCATGGTATTCGTCTGCCCTATCCTCTACACCGGATGGAAAGTCCTCAAGAAGACTAAAGTCGTAGAACCAGAGGAAGCAGATCTCGTCTGGGAAAGACCAATTATCGATGCTTATGAAGCGAGCGTTGCTGAGAAACACATATCATTTTGGGCAGAAGTAAAAATCATGATGGGGTTCGGAAAGAAGGAAGACCATGTAGAATGATGATGAGTAGATGATTAGATGCTCTAGAATTATTAGGTTCATGGGAACACATAGAGAGGATATACGATCTGGAATCGTTACCTGAAAGTACTATCAGCGGGATCACATTCCCACTCGCTAGATCCTATCAAAATACTATCACTCCGATACATGTTCAAAGAGAAGACTGAGAAGAATGAAAACCTCTGAAGCTGTCTAGATAGGGCGATTGGCGTGATCACCGTAAGCATGAGCCCCTTTCCCATATTTCCCCATTCACCTCTCAAATTACCCTCATACACACAGTAAACCCCTTCACCACAAAACAAATGCGCTTACAACCAACCAATACTACTATTACACTCCCTTGCTCATTCGCTCACCCATTAACCATCCAACCATCACACCATCACACAAACCAACAGTCCAACACCAAAGATCGAAATCTCTAATATCCATCTCCGCTCCGCTCCCCCCAGAAATTAATATCTGCCTTGCTATACTCCATCGATCATCCCAACTCCATCTCATCATATACTATACCTACCCAATCTTAAAACTTCCCTCTTCAACCCTTGATAACATTTTCCATATAAATCCGATTAATCGATTCCTTAAAGACAACGAAGTAATTGACTGATCGACTCGCCATAGCTCTCTAAATATGGAACTATGTGTCCATGCTGGCGAGTTTACGCTCACCACCACTTCCTCGATATCACAACTTCCATACCGCGCCGTATGTACCATACCATGTGCACCAATTCAGCATTCAAATAATTTCAAATCAAACATAACTATCGTCACACCCCTTACTCAATACCCATCTACTTTCTTGCATACAAGTAATCACTCACCTTAACTATAGGAATCAGTTTGGCACATTGGACCTTTATACATATATGACTCCTGGCCTAAAGTAATGTTAAAAAACTATTCATCAATACCCGGGTATAGTACAATTTCCTCAACTAACAAATGAACTGAATAGGATAAGCCCGAGTCCTCAATAAAGAAAACAACAATAAAAAGTGACAGACAACAGCGATAATGATGAAACAACTGCAGCAATAATAAGTGCATGACCAAAGACCTTATAAAATCGAAACATTGTACCTTCATGACTGATAAAGACAAAACTAGTAATAGAAAATAGGTAGTCTTTCTCCCTTCCTGCCACTGGGGATCCACTAGCAGACATTATCAAGGCTACAACTTTCAGCGAAACTCCTCTCACACCCCAATGATTAATTTCTCTTTTAAACATTTTCCAGTCCACTCAAAACTCTTCTCTCTGACTCTCTTCCCTTCCCATTACCATTACCATTCACACTGGAATTCGATTGTCTCGAAACCTTCCTCAATGAAGGTGATGATCTGGGTTCATCCTCATCGTCAATAGCTTTCGAGGATGCGGGAGTAACATTCCTCTGTCTCTTTGTGCCCATTACATTAGTCGATGTAAAAAGAGAAGATCTCCTGGTAGAACCACCACTTGCAGGTTGTTGATTGCTAGAGGCAATTATTTCCGACTTGACTGTTGGACTGCGGATGTCATTTTCTTTATTGCTTTTGGTGCAACTTAAGGAAGAAGAGCTTAATCTCCTGGCATGACGGAAACGAGCTTCTTCAAGCTGAGCTAGTAGTGCTTCTGATGTATCTGGTACACCAGAAGCACATGGTGTTGGTACACGGTCAATGACGCCAGGTCTACTGGGCCCCCATTGCATAGATGGTTGTCGAAGTGCAATTGTGTTCGCTAATGTAACTTCAGACCCATTTTGTGGCGTATTATCAGGTGCAGGAGGCATCAATGCCTCACACAGTGATTCGAAAGCGCCCGAACTTTGCATATCATTATTTCTAGATGCTTTCTCAATTATCATAGGATCTGATACGTTTCGAATACTTCCCGCCTGCATACTAGAAATGTTTGAAACATCTGGCATAGAAGTATCAGAGGTGTCTTGACGACGCCAGCCTGTGAAGGCAGGACGTGGTGGTTCAGAAGTGAATGGGTCGAAGTTTGGAGGTCGTGAGAATGGAGCCGGTGGTGGCGGCATAGAATTCGCCTGGGAGGACAAGAAGCCAGCGGTTTGCGACTTTCGTGGAGAGTGGGCATGAGCCTCACGATCCTCTTCTACCTGTTTTGGCGAAGAATTATGATTGTAAAAAGGTGCGACGAGAGAGATCTGGCGCCACATAGTTGCATTTGGCCATGCAATCGATGACGCTTCGAGTACATCTAATAACAGTTGTTAGCTTGACAAACCTGATATGATGAACCTGCTAGTGAATGCATACCCAATGGAGCATGTTGAAACGAGAAAGCTACCAAATTCTTAACACGTTCAAAGGGCATAGAAATGTGATCCCTTGGGAAACCTTCCGAGACCACTACCTTTACACGACCAAAGTCATCTCCGGGATTCCAATAGCTCTGCGATAAAAGTTCTCGGTGGAAAGTAGGAAATTCGAGTTTTTTGTAATCTCCCTGTTTATCGAGTTCTATGATTTGTCAGATCATATTTCGCCCTCAACCACTCCAGCAAATGATCATGCTCGTATCTAGCACAGATCGAAAGGGAGGCTGTATATTTACCAACGCTAGTTTCGAGAACTGTTGGCCATGGGCCATTTCGATAAAAGAATTTAGTACTAGAGACCTGTCAGTACCACCACTTTCTCACGATGAAGGGATGAAACCCACCCGGCAATTTGTCCGTCGACAAAAACACGAGCTTCAAACATGACATGCTCGGCATGCCTGCTACTTATCTGATGGATATAACGGCTAGCCTCAGGGTTCTGCCAAGAATGAATAGAAATACGAAAAGGCTCTCCAGCAGCCAAACTGGGGACGAATGAAGTGACAGTGGGAAGTAAGAGAGCAGTGCTCTGCGAGTGATGAACTTCTGTAATTGCATCAGCGTGGACTATGGTCGCCTCCAGTACATGCAGGTACAAACCAGGATCCTGAACAACTTGACAGGAAGTTTTGAACTCTTGCAGTGGAATCTTGCAGTGTTCATTCGGAAACATAAGGACGTCCCAATTCTGATAACGCATTGTGAACGACTTGCAATTATTAAGAATTGGGAATTATGAGTTGATAAATTGTGGCAGAAAACACAAGCAAGGTGCTGAAGCAAATCTTGAACAAAAAGGAAAGGCAGAAGAGATATGATCGTAGATCTGAAGACAGGCAAAGAAACATCCGAGCTATACCCAGGTAAGAATTTAACATAAAGTTGGTGGTTTAGGAAAGAATGCAGCTCATGTTTAACTTGGGGAAGGAACGACCTGGTGACCCTCACCCGCTTGTGTCAACATGGACCTACTGTCATCGGTCAAGATTTAACATCGATGGCCTTATTTGGAAGGGATTCCACTACATTATCCTCAGAAATCTCGAGGGGAAGGCACTATTTGTCAACTGATTGTAACGCTATAGAAAAGGACCGTAGTTAATGAATGTTCAATATCATGCATGCAGTGTATCACAATGAATGTCCTTCGAAAGTCGCTCAAATTGATATTCATATGTACAAATCCGCCTCCCTTTACAATGGATCTCCAGCAGCTCTAGCCTATTCGTTGGGTCAGTACGAAACAATCTGTAGGATCCATGTACGATGTAGCTTACCCTAACAGCATTTGGTCCACCCAATTCCCTCTCAAGTCCACCCTCGAACTCTCTTGGAGCAGATGCTTTATCTGGATACATCATACCCACGACTGCGCAGAGTCCGAATACAGATGCAACAAAGGCGCCCAATTGAAGTGCAGCTATTCCCGGCTTTTGATGTGTGTATTCTTCTGGGGAGAATATGCCCAAGATATCATTGTCCTCGTGAACCGGTTCTCCATAGTTTCTTCTTTCCTGCTTATCCCACCAATCTGCATGGGGATCACGGAATTGGCGCTTGACTCTGGGTGGGTTGATGTATCCTCCGTTCTTCATATTCCATTAGTATCCATTTCTGAAATGAGATGGGAATATACTGACCATGCCAGGATCTTCAATATCGGTCTTCATCCTACTTTGTCAGTATATGCTTCTCCCCGAAACAAATAACTGCGATCAAGCAGACTGACCAATTGTGGATAAGCTGGTCCGCTGGGGGCAGCTGCTTGACTGGCACATCGTTGTGATATGAGAGTTGTTTGACGTGGGATGAGAGAAGTTCGCAGTGGTCGCGCTGCTGCAATCCGTCTAGAGAACATCTGCGAGTTATTCATTAGCAATCTGATAAGTATATGGTCGTATTAATAGATATGGCATACCTTGAATGAGCCTCTGTAGTTGTTTGCAACTGGTTTGAGGAATCAGAGGGTCGACGGATGTTGTTACTCGTTCGGTTAAACGCTAACTAGTGGCAGTTGACGGCAATCTCGACGCGGAATTGTAAAATACTTCGTACTTCCTTCCTCAGCACGTAATTTTTGAATCACGGACGTTAAAAGTATCTGGGCATGCTCAATTTTTTTATGGGGGATCCTTATGATGTATGGAACCTCACGAAGTAGTTTTACGAATTCAAATGAGACATTCATCAAGTTCAAGGTAGTGAGTGTCTGGCCTCCCCTCTCTTAAAAAGTATGACCACCGCGTCAGAAGCTCCTAAGAGTGAGAGTGAAAAAAACTTTGGTAAGGACAACAATTGAAATCTTCCTCAACAACATCGAATTAATATGTTTTATATCAGATATACCTCCAACTGAAGATGTGCCACAAACACCGAAAGCGAATGTCCAAAATGGTGATGGAGAATTACCTCCGAGTAAGAGACGGCGACTTAGCAGCGAGACAAAGACCACCACGCTGAAGCGCAAACCCGAATCGCCTCCTTGGAAGAAAGTCTTAGCAGAAGGGCCAACTTCTTTTACTGTCGATGGAAAACGCAAGTCAGGTCGTGTAAATCATATACCATTGGAGCTACAACCTCCATCCGAAAAGAGGACAACGCGGGGCGCGGCGCAAAAAGCAGTCACCTCAAAAAGTAAACATGGAAGTGCGAATGGTATTCACTCATCTTCAAATCGAGATGTATCAACACCCGGAACCTCCCAGGCTTCCAAGAAGTCTACCAACCAAAGTATATCGAAATCACCAACCAAACCATCAACGTCACCAAAGCGTTCGCATCGAAAATCCATGCCCTCTGAGCAGAACTCAACACAAGCACGGTCTGGCAACAAGAAAGCTATGATTACTAAAGATTCCCAATCCACGCCAGCGCATTCGAGATTGCGCCGATCGGGTCGAGCTTCTGAAGTAGGGCAAAATGACCTGACGAGTTCATCGTCGCCAGTAATAAAGGCAGAGGGCATGACAGATCAAGCCACCAAGTCGACACCAACAAAAATTAGACTTCGATTCACCAAGCCAGCGGCTTTCCCTATAATCCAGAGACTGGCGCTCCCACACGATCCACCACGTTTCGCGTCCTTCGAGGAGTTTTACGAGGGGGGACGGCATGTAGTAACAGCAGATGGTGGTTTGTATAGCGCTGAAGATGCGGATAAATATACTGAGGAAGACAGCAAAAGGGATGCTCATGTGATCATACGAGCTGAAGATGCAGTGAAACCCGGTGGTGTTCTAGCCAATTCAACCCTCATGAATCATCCCGAAAAACAAAATCCCATGCCACCACAGTATGCTCACCAAGATCATCTTGTAAGAGCAGCCCTCCACTTCCGGATACTCATGATAAGGGAGCAAAGAGAGCACTTGAGGCTTGCGAAACAATTGGCTGAGGCATGTAGGGATGAATGGGTTCGGCGACAACCGAAGTCTCGTGAACAATTGGAGGCAGAAGAGAGGAAGGCATCCGAAGTACGATATAAAAGCGTGCTTAAGAGTCTCTTGGGTACCTGGGAAAACGTTAAAGTGGAGGTCAACCGGCGGCGCTTGGTTGAATGGGAGGCTCAGGAGCAAGCTCGGGTACGAAAAGCCCTCAACGAAGCTGTAGATATTTCTACACAAAAGCTACAAGCTCGCCGAGCGCAACAGGATTCGGAAGAAGATACTGGCGAGGATGACGACGAAGATGAAGATGCGATTGATGACACTAATGACAACCACTCGGATTCCGAGTCCAGTGACGATGAAAGTAATATGTCCTCAGAATCGGAAGCTGATGAGGAGGCTACTAAACATGAAGACGAGCAACTTACTGTTGATCAACTGCGCGAAAAATACGCGGCTTTACCGGATATTGCGCCAGCCAGCGATGGCAAGGAAATGGTTATTAACGGCAGCGAAGATGAAGACATGGATAGCGATCCTTCTATAGATATGGATGATGATACAGATTCCAGTACCGAAGATGAGGATAGTGACGAGGAAGAGGGTAATGAGGCTGACGAAGGTAGCCGTGCTGATCTTCTTGGGTTTCTCCTACCTTCTGAAATCGAAGAACTGGAAACGACGCAAGCTGAATTAGGACCAGTCGAAGAACCGGAGGAAGTAATGGACAATGATTCAACGCCAGCTGCACCAGGCGATGCGATGGACCTAGATGTGGAGGACAGTGAAGCTCTCCATATACCCAATGGAAAATCTATACAGCCATTAATGAATGGAACGTCCAAAAAGCCACCCCTGATCGAAGAGATACCTATAAGTGACCAGCATGATACACCTAGCAAGACAAATGATCTGCTGTCTCCCCGTCGACTACAAGAGGCCGTAGCGATGAGTCCTGATCGGAGCAGTCAGCCTACTCCAAGAACATCCGAATCAAAACCTTCAGAAGTGGATTCGGCATCATCTGTGGATCTTCATCACAGTAGCCGGCACGACACACAGAGTGTGACTCCCCAGCCCTCGAATGGACTAAAGACACCAGTTCCTTTTCTTTTACGCGGTACCCTCAGAGAATATCAACACTATGGTCTGGATTGGCTCGCCGGCCTTTACGCGAACAATACAAATGGCATTCTAGCAGACGAGATGGGATTAGGTAAAACGATTCAGACAATAGCCTTGTTGGCTCACCTAGCTTGCGAACATGAAGTCTGGGGCCCACATCTAGTCATTGTACCAACCAGTGTCATGCTCAACTGGGAAATGGAATTCAAAAAATGGTGCCCAGGTTTCAAGATCCTAACTTACTATGGTAATCAAGAAGAGAGAAAACGCAAACGTGCTGGCTGGAAGGATGACGATGCTTGGAATGTATGTATTACATCATACCAACTTGTTATTCAGGATCAGCAAGTGTTCAAGCGACGACAATGGCACTATATGATTCTTGACGAGGCTCACAACATCAAAAATTTTCAATCTCAAAGATGGCAAACTATGCTTAACTTCAATACTCGAGCACGGCTGCTACTCACTGGTACTCCTTTGCAAAACAACTTGACAGAGTTGTGGTCCTTACTCTACTTTTTGATGCCCTCGGACGGAAGCGAACAAGGTGTTGGCGGTTTTGCAAACCTGAAAGAATTTCAGGACTGGTTCAAGAAGCCGACGGAGCAAATATTGGAGCATGGCAGGGAGCAAATGGATGATGAATCTAAGGCAATCATTAGCAAACTTCACAAGGTTCTCAGGCCTTATCTTCTAAGACGACTAAAAGCAGACGTCGAAAAACAAATGCCCGGAAAGTACGAGCACGTTGAGTTTTGCCGTTTGTCCAAAAGACAGCGTGAGCTTTACGATAGCTTTTTAAGTCGAAATGATACTAGAGATACCCTCGCTTCGGGTAATTATCTTTCGATCATCAATTGTTTGATGCAATTGCGAAAGGTTTGTAATCATCCGGATCTCTTTCTTGATCGACCTATCATGACTTCTTTTCCAATGGAAAAGTCTGCCATCACTGATTTTGAAATTAAAGATCTTCTGGTTCGTAGGAAGATGTTCCGTCAGGAACCTATGACTGAAGTTAGCTTGGATTTCTTGAACCTCGTGCCAGCGAAGCATGAATACTTGTCTGGCGTATTAGCCTCGGAAATCAACAGGCTCAGTGCCCGGCGTGCTCTAGAACAAATGAGGGAGGCTCAACGTACAAGAGCCCAGAATGCGCTCACCAATCTCGACCCTTCAACAGTCAAATCAAACTTGGTTTATCTGGAAAGCGCTTCCAGGTGGGGACGTTTTGAGGAGCTGCAGCATTGTGTATACCTGAATGCTCTTCGGCGACAACAGAAACCCATATACGGCAGTTCTCTAATTGAATTTCTAGATCTTCGTCTTGACCAGCGCCCACTACAAGCTAAACCTAAACAACGTACTAAGTTGATAGAATGGTTAGAAGATTCCTCGCCGATCATGACTGCAATGGTTCCGACATTCCAATCACGATCTGAAGCCCTGCATACAACCATTCAGAAATTCGCCTGTGTGACTCCGCCTGTAGTGGCGCGAGATATGAATTCAGTTATGTTAACACCTAAGGGTGTTAGTAACTTCCAAAGCACAGTCGCCAGTCGAGAGACCGACCCATTCCATGAGGCACGGATGAGGCTATCTATACAATTTCCCGACAAACGTTTGTTGCAATATGACTGCGGTAAATTGCAAACTCTAGACAAACTATTGCGTAAATTACAAGCTGGGGGGCACCGAGCATTGATTTTCACTCAAATGACAAAGGTGCTCGACATCCTTGAGCAATTTCTCAATATTCATGGACACAAATATTTACGGCTTGACGGCGCTACCAAGATTGAGCAACGACAAATTCTCACGGATCGCTTCAACAATGACAATCGAATCCTGGCTTTCATTCTATCAAGTCGTTCAGGTGGTCTAGGTATCAACTTGACGGGTGCTGATACTGTCATTTTCTACGATTTGGATTGGAATCCAGCAATGGACAAGCAATGTCAAGATCGTTGTCATCGTATTGGGCAAACACGAGATGTTCACATTTATCGCCTCGTCTCGGAGCATACGATTGAAGCTAACATCTTGCGCAAAGCAAACCAAAAACGTATGCTTGATGATGTCGTTATCCAAGAAGGAGAATTTACTACAGATTACTTCAATAAGATGAACGTACGGGATGTCATTGGAGAGGAGGAATCTAGTCTTATGGACGGCGACGCAGCAGCCAATGCTGCCATGGATAGAGTTTTGGGTGGGCCGGATAACGACAAAGATGTCCGACGTGTTTTTGCTCAAGCTGAAGATCGTGAAGATGTCGCCGCAGCTAGGGTTGCCGAACGAGAAGTTGTTCAAACCGATGCAGCCGATTTTGACGAAAATGCAGTCACGGCCTCTGCTACTCCGGGTGGCGCAGGAACACCCGCAGAAGGTGGCCCAACTCCTGGCGCTGATGGAACGCCCACAGTCGAAGACCTAATGGAGATTGACGAAGACGAACTTAATGCTTGGGGACAACCAGTTGGATCAATGGATGATTATATGTTGAAATTCATGTCTGTTCAACTGGCAAACGCACCCATTGAGTTACCAAGGGACAAGAAGAAGGGTAAGAAGGGCAAGGATCATCGAAATCGTCACCGAGCTAGATGATGAGTTGGTTCACTTGGAAAAGATCCAAACGAAAAAAATAAACCTTGTAGTCTATCGATTTAACGAATTTTTATTCACGCGTGTTTTATTAGAATGGGGTTAAATGTGTATATGAGGAAAAAGGCGTTGAAGCGAAATTGAAGGAATCGTTTTAGGTAGCAACTGCATTCATGCATGAAATGGAGTTTTTGTTGCTCAAATTTGAGTTGGGTTGGCATAAGGGGATTGGAAATGCAAAAGGTTAGGATTGGGGGGGGGGAGACCAGTGGATGATAAACAGGATTGAATGTTTTTTTTTGTAGAATACATAGCACTCATATTCGAGACATGAATAGAGAAGAACTCAACTTTGAAGCTATATTAGACCAGTACGAGTAGGTAGTCTTATGCCATCCATGATGTTATTTGAATCGCGATCATTTTCATCGGATATATCGGATATAATTCGCTTATCCGCTTATCCGGAAAGCATGATGACGGGTTGTCAATTTTCATCATTTTTTCAACCAGCCTCTTCTTTTTAGCCAATTATACTGAATGAATATCCTACTAAATCGTCGGGCTAATGCCGGTGGCTTAATAGGGCTGGTCTAATTGCTTACAAAGTGCATACTCGGGGTCGCGACACACGAGTCACGATGTTGTTGAGCTGTACGTATCGTATCGATTATTGTTTTTGGAGGAGTTTCGTCTGCTAGGTATCTTTTTGCTTTCGCTTTGCAATCTTACATATCAACAACCGACATCTTTGTGTTCGACAGCTTGGCTTGTACTTTACCATATTATCAAACTGATTAGCTTTCAGTTCGGGTTTCGTTGCGTTGTCACAAGTTGACAGCTCCTTCCCGTGATTCTGTTCCGCGGAGGTATCTCCGCTTCGATTCATTGAAAATTCCGATCCGAACGATCCGAATTCTTTGGGTCGCTGAGCTGAGGTTGGGTTGAGACTTGGGAACCAAGCTGCAAGTTATCTTTTATATCCAATTAATTGGTAATTCTCAAAGATATATTCCACATCATATCATATTTCCTGGAAGCTATTCAAAAGAGGTTCTATCTCATTCAAAGGAGCTCCACTTGGGTGAGACATTGGATTCCTTGGGGTTGGGACACAGAGAATTTGAGTATTGGAGTATTTTGATACTGGATCACAACTACATACCAAACGTCCAGCTACCATATATACGCGTCCCTGAAAAGGGTATAATCCATACCGAAACTAAAGTCAATAAGAAGCAAGAATGAACTCAACAGCCTCGCTCCATTTTCCAATTCCCACCACCGTGTCTCCGGCGTTCGAAAGGTTAGGTCACGAGACCATTAGAGCTACTGCTTTCCTTCTTATACCTACCGAATTGCTCTACTTTTCCATTTACTTTTTGCTCAAGAGACAATATGGAGCATATAAGAAATTGTCGGCGTTATCGTTGGTCACGTTTTGGTTGAGTAGTTGGATGAATCCGATTTCTTGTGGCCCCGTGAGTGCTTTGAGGAATTTCGCTGGTACGTATAACCTTTCTTCCCTCTCACACAGAACAAACCGGAAAAGACATCAAAATACTAACCCTCCCTAGTTGCAATTGCCACCCTCAAACTCCTTGACATCTATGCCCGGCACCTCTCGCTCCCCCGACTTAAAAACGACCCTCCAACCTATCAACATGCCCTTCTCCTCCTCACAGAAATGCGTTATGAATCTTTCACTCCAAATTTCATCCGCGTTCCCCGATCTCAAGAAACTTTTAACGAGCCCCTTCAATTTGCAATCCATGTTGCGATTTTCTGTGCCTTGCAAGCGCTACCACAGGATTGGGCATTGATCTTGGCTTTTGAGGTGCAGTTAAGTATTTACATTATCTGGACGGGCATTCAGTTATCAGTGAGATATAAAAGTAGCCCGGCGCTTTTTGGGAGGTTGTATGCTGTGGAAAGCTTAGGGGATTTTTGGTATGTTTTATGATCTTGGAATCTTGAGATTTCAAACGAAAATAGGAATGAAGCTAATAGCACCAGGTCAAAAACATGGCACAATGTATTTTCGTCCCCTTGCGCCTCTCTCGCCTATGATCCCATACGTCAAACTCTCCCAAAATTAGGAGTACCAATCCCAATTGCCCGATCAATGGGTATCTTGGCTGCCTTTTTCCTCATGGCGGCTTTTCATGTTTATGCATTAAGTCCCATGTTAACAGACAAAGCTCTTTTTCGAATCGGGATGTTTTTTGTGCTAAATGGGTTTGCGACAGTAGGAGAAGCGTTGGTTTGGGGAAGGAGGGATAGTTGGGTCAAGACGGGGTTGGCTTGGGCGACGGAGATGAGTCTTGCGGCTTGGACGGCGGAGGCGTTGGGTATTCCGAGGGGGGTGCATGGGATTAGGTGGGGGGAACTTTGTGAGGTTAGAGTCTAGGGGGGTATTAGGTTGGAGGTGGTTTAGCATTGAGTATGATGATGAAGCGACGAAACATGATGATGGGAATTGTTTTAGACAATAGGTTGGTTAACTTGAATAGCCATAGCGTAAAGAATATGAATATGAATATGAATCAAGAACAACAAAAAGGATTCAGTGACCTGAACCTGAACGAGCCGTGTCCCGAGGTTTCCACAAATACATACACACAAGTGAGAAAAGCCAAAGCCCACTTAAAAGATTTCTAGCAAACCGCTTCAATTCACGTCGTGTGAAGATTCTTGAAAAATCCAACGAAAAGAAAACAGCCGAAATAGGAATTTTAACTCGGGAAAAGCAATTTCTTGAAGGGGGGATTAAGAAGGAGAATACTGGGATAGAAGTTTTGAAACGCAAACATACACGGACAATAGAGGGATATAGAAGATTTGTGAATGCATTTGGGGGTGGCTATGAGAGGGTTAGCGAGCTTATCCATGAAGAGAAAGCTGTGGAGAGCAGTGCAGTGTATCCAATAGTCCGGACTGCAGTCCGACAATAAAGAACTTTCAAATATTGAGAACATTTCGAACATTGGAATCATTTGAATGCTTGATTGAATGTTTTGATATAAATAAATATTATAAATGGATTGAGTAATCAAGAGTCTCGCATTGTCGGACTACAGTCCGGACTATTGGAAACACTGGTGGAGAGGAAGAGGGAGTTGAAATATATTAGTAGATGACAAAGGAAGTAGCAGAGAAGTTGGAACTTGTCAAGGAGGAATCCGAAATTAATAGATGTCGATGGAGAAATATGTGGCATTGAATTATGAAACAACATGGACACTATGGAAAGTTTGTGTGCGGGGAGCTAAAGGCTGGGAGGATGGGAAGTTGACATTTCTGGAAATTTGATCGCAAGTATTTAGAAAGAGATCCATGGAACAGCATCTTGCATTGTTGAGCCTCTATCGGTCTGTATGGACATCTGCAATCCCCCATTCAAACCGAGGAGGTAAACCATCCCTCTACACCTCCAACGATCCACAATCGGCTCAAACAAGCTTCTCTCCCCTCCTTCCCCCGCATAATCGCCCACTCCCAAACTATACACCTATCCCTCTTCAAATTCATCAGCTCCTCTTCCCTCTCCCCTCCCATCCCACC
>NGKG01000030.1:337773-395409 GCA_002162505.1 Myriosclerotinia scirpicola | reverse complement strand
CCACCATCCCCATCTCTTCTCTCACTTCCCTAATCGCACCCCCTTCAAAACTCTCGCCAAATTCGAGATGCCCACCGGGATATCCCCATGTACCCGCACCGTACGAACCGATGCGCTGGTCCATGAGGAAGATGGGGTTTGAGGAGTTCAAGGACGGGTGCATGGGGTGCAGGAGGAATACTCGTACGCTGACTAGGGGTCTGGGTGGCATGCATGTTTTGTTTGTGGTGGATTTGGGGGTGCGCTACTGTAGAGTGTTTGACGGGCTGGGTAGTTGGTTGTGATTTGGTTTTTGTTTCTTGGGGTTTTACTGGCCTGGAAGATTGGAGATGGGGGGGTGATATTATAGGGAGAGAGTGATTATGTATTTAGAAGGGCATGGATGATGAATAATCGTGCGATAGTTATTTTGAATGTGCTCAATGCATATTTTGATGGTGGATTTTGTTCACTCCACGGGACTCCTTACACCATTGTCTGATCCCACCATCATATCCCATACATCAGCGAAGAAATCGGTGATTTCTCTCAGTCAAACTGAAATAATGAGCCAGTCCATATTGACTACAATTACCTCCCATCCGCAACCACTCCTCATTCATACATGTCCTTAAATAAACCATCCTACCTATCCGCCAACACTACTCATCCACGACTGATCGACCCCTTGCAAGTGCTTCCAGCTGTTCACAAGACCCCTTAGCTATATCCAATTTATCCAGAAGGAGCTCATTATTCCCGAATACAGCATCGAATTTTTCCCGCAAGTCCCCTTGTAGCTTGACAGAAAGTTTCCTAGCTTGAGCTATCTCAGCCCGAAGTTTCTCATTTTTCTCTTTCTCAACATCGAGTTTCTCTTTCAGATCAACCGCACGTTGCTCCGCACGAACTCGTTGTTTTTCCGTAGCATATAATTGGGCAATGATGCGGTCTCTTTCCGGGAACTTCCCCCAAGCGACTTCCTCCGCGTGGATGAGTTGAGGTTCGTGTTGCAAGCCTCCGTAGATGGGATTCGTGTTGGGTAGACAGGAGATTTTGTTGGATGGGGGTGTTTGGACTTGAGGGGACATGGTGTTATTTGCGTCTGCTCTGGACGAGGAAAGGGGAGTATTGTTTTGTACATCTTTTGTTATCGAGGATGACATTGCTGGTGAGTATGTGTAGGTGTGTGATAAACTAAAGTTTTGAATGAGATTGAGACATTTAGAGGTGGTTTTATATACAGAGCTAAACATAACTATGGAAATCAATGAAATTTCGAGAACAATTCGATGATGCTTTGTTGCAAACCATGTCATTCGAAAAAATCGAGTTCGAGACCTTGCCCCTAGATTCGAAGATAATGGAGAATGTGAAACTACAATCAAAAGCAATTTCAATGTTTCATAATTCGTAATATGGAGCTCGAAAGCCTTTCAATGATCTCGCACTATTCTTCTAGTATTCAAATTAGATAATTCTAGCAATATCTGCAACGTCATTGGCATTCTCGATGTTCCAACAAGCATCACTCGCCTCCTTCATAGACTTGCCTAGAATACCAACGCATTGGTCTTCAAACTTCTGCTGTAACATTTTATCATCCATTGGCACCTCCAAACTTCCAACGGCATGTTTAACATGTTTTTGAAGTTCTCTTCCATTCTCCCATACGATTGTTATTATTGCTTCATCGGCCCCCAGACTTTTGTCAGCTACAGCATCGACTTTATCGCGGATGGAAATGACTTCTTCGCTTTGAGCCATATGGTCCTCGTATTGACTCGGAGTTCCCTTTCCATATAGAAGGCCTATTGCAGCTCCATGATAGACACTGAACTTACATTCCAGTCCATCTTTGGGCTTCTTTTTACCAGTAAGTTCTAGCACAAGCGGATGCACAATTGCACGGATAGTTTTGATATCCTTACTACTGAACTCACTACCCCCCATTTCATGATGAAGCTGTGAGCAAGCATCGATAATAGGATGAATAACAATCCCACATGGAAATGGTTTAAAACTATTTCTTAGAATTTCCCACCTTCCAGAACGTTCTGTAGTAGGCAAACCAAATGACTGTTCACTTGAGTCATTAGTTCCGAGCCATTTCGCTAGACTTTCTCCAATATCTGGCTTTGTAACACCCACAACCTTTGCCCAACCTCTCTTAGCTTCTAGAGCTTGTTCGCTACTCGTGTAGCCTCCCTGAGCCAACACCCCAGCCATGAGACCGTTTTGCGCTGCACGGCCGGGGTGAAAAGATTTAGTGTGCGATCCAAACATTTCCCTCAAGCCAACAACTTGTGTTGCAGCGATCCCCAATGCATGCGTTGTCTGACCAATGGAAAGATTTAATAGTTTCGCAACAGCTGCAGCAGCTCCAATGGAACCTGTCGTGGAAGTAATGTGCCATCCTACGTCGTAATGTTCTGGCCAAGCCGCTAGACCTACTTTACATTCTGCTTCGATACCAACTACCAAGGCAAGTAAAAATTCTTTTCCTGAGTATCCACCTTTCCATTCTGCAACCGCGAAAAGCGCACTAGCTACTGGGCCAGTAGGGTGGATGATTGTGTCAAGATGTGTATCATCATAATCGTGCACGTGAGATGCTATCCCATTCAGTAACGCTGCATGCTGTGCATCAACACGACGAGTTCCTTTGTGACCAAGTAACGACGCCGAGGGAGTACCGAAAAATGGAGATAGAGAATTATACTTTCGTGGAGATTCAGTACAATGGATACATGGAAACTAGAGGTGCAAACTTACAGCAATAGTAGTTGCTGGATGATTACTTCCGCCGATAGCACATCCGGCCCAATTATAGAAACTTCGCACAGCAGCTCTGACAACCCCAGGTGGTAAATCGGAATATTTCAGACCATGTGCCCAAGATGCAAGATATGCTGTAGCCATTTTGATAAGATCTTAATATAACAGCGGCGGAGATGTTTCGGACATTGAGAGGAAAAAAAACAAGGTACTTTTGATCACTTGTCGAGCGAATCCGATATTCTGTGAGTTTATTACAAAATCCAAACGCCGATTATTGCAGAATATACAAGATTTGGGGTTAGATTGAGTGATTTTCTAATCAAACAGAATGGCTGGATGCATTGAGGTCGTTGCTTTAAGCGTTAGCGTTAGATGGAAGAATAGTTCCGTTATCAAAGGTGCATATAAGAGCCCTTGACGATAGTGATAGGTGATAGTGGCCAAGTGACATTCCTCATGCGGGGACAACTGCTCGAGTCTGCCTCGTGTTGACGGTGCGGGGCAATTATCATTATGGAGCCCGAATACCTGGTGGGTAGGTAGGTTAAATTGTACCCGTTACTCCGGCCAAGACTAATAGTTATTTATTATTAATGCTTTAGATGTGGTAGTATGCATATTCTTCAAAATTCAAATTTTCGAACAGTGTCAACATTATTGGTTTGACTAATTCCAAATATGTTATCTGTCATTGTCATGAGGAGAAGCGTCTGGTGTACTTCAAACTCGTTGTAAAAATCCCTCAAAATGCAAGGTGCGGCGGGAGCTGCACATAGGGAAAGAACTCCTCGCAGTCCTTCATAATACCACTGTGATAAGATTTGCAGGACTAGAAGAAGCACTTCCATGTAAACGAGTTGTCTGATAATGTACATTGAATGTAAATGTCTTCTTCTGGATTTACATACGCCGATCAGGATACTACGTAGCTATCCTAAAAACAGCAGTATATAGGAATTAAGTCATCGACAATGGAATTAGGCGACGATGAAGGGCTACCATCATAGAACAACCATTTAGGAAGGGCCGAATCCATCTGAAGTATAAAACATCTTTCAAGCCAGGAAAACAATTGGAAAATTGTCGACCTACCTAAAAACTTTTCTTACCTACACTATTCTTACCTATAGGCGCATTCACTTGATTGTATAGTCTATATTGCCTATCAGTGTCGAAAAACATGGCGAAGTTCTTCGGTCTTCGAGGTCAGGCGCTGCATCGCGCAATGATATGGGCTGTCATTATGCCTGCTTATATTTTGTAGGAATTCTTTTCCTGACTATCCACATTCCCATTCTGAATCGTGGAAAGAAAACCTACAGAGCCTTTGCTAACATCACTACTTTGTAGGTTTGGGTATAACAATGCAGTAAGTACTGCCATTCATCATTGGAAACATTAGAGATCCAGAACAAGATCTAGCAATACTGAGGACTATAGGTGGCTGGAGGACTACTTAGTCTGCGCGCCTGGATCGAAACTTTCCCACAGCTCGACACTCTCAATGTCACGGATGCCCAGAAAACCCATAACTCTAAATTGCAGGTCAGTTGAAGCACAAGTTCCTCGCACCTCCACGATGTCGCTCGTTAACTCTTCCAAGGGGACTGTCGTTGCTCTCTATGCCCTTGGATGCTTTCTTGGCGCCTTGTCCTGTATAAGAATCGGTGATAGCTTGGGTCGCAAACGAACAATCATGCTTGGATCAGCTATCAACATAGTTGGGGCTATCCTTCAGTCTTCATCTTATTCCCTTGGCCAATTAATTGTCGGGCGCCTTGTTTCCGGCATAGGTTTTGGTGCTTTAACAGCAACCGCTCCAAATTGGCAATCCGAATGTTCCAACGCGCAACATCGTGGTTCCGTAGTGCTTCTTGAAGGCTTGTTTATCAGTGCAGGACTGGCAACTGCTGCTGTTGGTCACCCTTTTCTATTTTTCGCTGCAATCATACTACTCCTTAACCACCATGGACCAAAGAAGCAACAGAAACTGACTTGAATCAGTGGGTGAACTATGGGATGTCTCATGCCACCGGAGGAGTCACTTGGCGATTTCCACTAGCTCTCTCCATTTTATGGTCCATTATCGTGCTGATCACCACACCACATATGCCAGAATCCCCTCGTTGGTTGGTCAAGAAAGGGCGCATAGAAGAAGCACGGGAAGTTTTATCAGCGTTAGCTGATAAGCCCATGGACTCGGCTCGAGTACAGGCCGATATAGCAGAGATTGAAGAAGGCCTCATGATCACCGGCAAAGGTTCATTCCGTGATATTTTCCATATGGGTGACGAGCGTCTTTTCCATAGAGCTTGTCTTGCAGTATGCGGCCAAATGTTCCAACAATTGAGCGGAATAAACGCCCTCGCTTTCTATCAGGCCACAATCTTCGAGACAGACCTGGGACTATCGGCAGAGATATCTGGCGTTCTAAGTGCTTGTGTCTTTACATGGCAAACCCTTTGTTCACCGATTGGAGTTCTGACAGTTGACCGATTTGGAAGAAGAAAGTTGATGATGTTTGCAGCCATAGGAATGGGATCTTGCATGGCGATTATTGCGGGGACTTCTTCCCAAATAACCAATACTTCATGTGTGATCGTCGCTGCAGTTTTCATCTTCATGTTTTCATTGTTCTTTCCTACTGGATTTCTGGGACTGACTTTCCTCTATGCTTCGGAGATTGCACCTTTGAGCGTCAGAGTTCCTATCACTGCTATGTCAACAGGTATATCTATGACACAAGTGCCTCTTTTGCGTCTTTGCTAATCCAAGGTTGTAGGGAGTGCATGGATTTTCAACTTTATTGTCGCTGAGATAACACCAGTAGGATTCGCTACCATAGGATGGAGATACTACATTATATTTGCATGTATCAACTTCTTCCTCATACTTCCTGGTGAGTGCTCATCGAATTGATAGCCGAATAGGGGTTTTCAGTGCTAATCTTGGCAATAGGTGTATACCTTTTCTTTCCAGAAACCAATGGCCGTCATCTCGAAGAGGTCGATCAAATCTTCATACGGAGCAAAACTGTCTTTGATGCCGTACCCATCTCCAAACATATGCCCAGAAGATCTATTAGTTCGACCTCCTCTGGATCCTCTGGAGGACTCGAGAAGAATGAGGCTAAGATCGGGGAACAGGCAGTTTGAGGCCGTTCTACTTGGCGCCAAGAATATAAACGGCTCTTGTGATCCGAAGATTCCAGGTTAACATGTTGAGTTGGCTCGTCAAATTTGTGTAGGTAGCATTGATGTCAGATTGTGCGGGGCAGCAGATACTTGAGTGCTTTGCATGATAAGAATTTGAATGCAATTTTTGAACATCCTGTTGTTATACAAGTCCACTAAGACTTTGCAAAGACCAAGTTGTTGATGGAAATAATAAATTTGTTGCTGCCTTGATGTCAGATGTGCTCAATTAATGTCGGAGACGCGTCGTAAGTACTGAGTACTAGGTATCGCACGCGTTATTAGCTAGGGATAGTACAATAATGATGAAGCTGTTTCCATTCATGCTGTGTAACATCTTGTTCAAATAGCCATCCATAGAGGTCTTATAGTCTATATAGTCTATATAGTCTATTGGAGATTAGGTAGCAATATATAGTTTAAAGAATATAGAATGCAATATATAATATAAATAACTTCTCAACATTTAATATATTTTAAATGATTAATATACTTTGACTTGATATATTCTAAATGTCTAATATACTTTGATTCTTCATTCCTCATTCCCCATTCTTCAAACCTCAATCGCAAGGCATACATAACCTTGCACCACCCTTACAACCCAACCCTTACATACAGTCATTCATAAGGAAATGCCGAGAACAGGCAAAATAGAGGGGCGTCGCGTTGTCAAGCTTCTGAATGGTAGAGTACAACTTGCATTATTATCCTTTTTTTCTTCACAACATACAACCAACATACCTAGGTACATCAACTTCCCCGAAAAATCATAAATCTGTCCCCAAAATCTTTAAGATACGTGGTCGTGAAAATTCCAGCAAAGGTGTACAACGTGTGCGTCACTTCTTCTGAAGCAGGAAGGTGAGGGAGGGGTATTATAAATAGATGAAATGCCATCCCACTAATCACTCTATCATCTAGTATCTCCTCTTCTTCACCACACATAAGTCTTTTCGGAAAGATACCCATCTCAAGTTATCTAGATCAAATACATTTATTGCTACTGCGAGCTGCAAAAACTACTACAGTGTCACAATAGGAGAAATCAGAAGCAGAGGTACAAATATCCAGTCATGGCAGGAGAATTCTTTGTATCCCTCTGGGAATCCATCTTCACACCCGGTCCCACTCCCGTCCTTCTTGTTGCAACCAACGTCACATTTGCAGCTCTACAGCTCATTTTCTTCCTCCTTTTGGTCGCTACGTACAGCATCCACTTCGTGATTCTCTCAATCCTTTGTGGCGGATTATGGTGGGCTATCAATTGGTTCGCGGCGGAGCTGCAGAGGGTGAAAGAGGAAGAGGAAGAACGGAAAAAGACAGAAGGAGGAGTTGGAGGAGCTGGAGGAGATAGTAGTGATACGGATGCAGAGACTGTTGTCGATGAGGAGGGCCCGCCTGGGAGTAAGGAGGTTGAGGTGTTGGAAGTGAAGGGGGAGTTGAAGAGTAGATCGCATTCTGTTGGAGGAGGAAACAAGAGCGAGCCTAGTACGGAGGATGAATGGGAGAAAGTTAGTGAGAATGAAAAGGACAAATAGATGTCGCTGGCGCGAGATTTTGGAAGGGTGCCACAAAGCACCTACTGTGGAGAGCTCGAGGGTATACCCAGACATTTAGATGATCATGGATTTTGGTGTGGCTGGCAGTACAAATTTTGACACTTCTTTTTCTTATACAAGAAACTATACCCAAGGCATATTACAATAAAACTTATTCTTCCGCTTTCTGCAAAGTTGACATTTCTCCTTCATTTCACTGTTCTCTCAACTTCGAGCTCAGATGTATTTGTTGCCTCATATTTCAGGCACAAAACGCGATTTCGACACTCGCGATAAAAGCTTCAAATACTTTATTTGTGTATAGGCGCATCAATCAGCCTCACAATCCACCCTCAACCACCACGTCTACTCCCCGACACCAATCTATATCAACAAGAAAACCGGCATCATGAAGCTCGTCAGGTAAGCTTTCCCCCAATACCACAAAGCCTCTAAATGGCACGCGCTGAGCTCAAATTCTCTCTCAAGGCTCCCCTCTGAATCTCCTGACTGACTTTCTCCTTCCATGGTAGGTTTCTCATGAAATGTGCGAACGAAACGGTCACAATTGAACTTAAAAATGGTATACGAATTATCTACTTGTCCCTTTTTCTTTCACTTTCAAGAACAGCCCATTGACAAATATACGACAGGCACAATCATCCATGGTACCATAACTTCCGTCTCCCCACAAATGAATACTGCTCTCCGCACCGTCAAAATGACCCCTAAGAATGGTACATCTCTCTCACTCGATACCATCAATCTACGAGGCTCCACAATCCGTTACTACATTCTGCCCGATTCGTTACCACTCGATACATTGTTGATAGACGATGCACCAAAGCCAAAGAACAAGGCGAGAAAGGAAGCTACAGGTACTACTACCGATCGAGGTGGTAGAGGCGGACCCCGTGGTGGACGAGGTGGGGGAAGAGGTAGAGGTGGTGGTGGTGGATTCAGAGGAGGACGGGGCAGAGGCGGTGGAAGAGGATTCTAAAGATTGGGTAGAATGGGTGGCTGGGAGATTCGATGATCATTATACCTGTTAATGGCGAAGGACAAGAACGCGGAAGGAAGAAAATCATATTGAGAAAGTTGGCTCTCCTTGGCTAGATAGCTGGGAAGGACCAGGAGTGCCATGCGCGCACAGCTTGTGGGATTATTGGCGTTTTGAGTGGCATATGAAAAGCAGCTAAATCGATCACTTACGAACGAGCAAAGGGACGATTTGTCCATGGGCTTTGAAACACACACGAGCTTTCTTTACTGCATCACAACGCTATTGAGGAGTGCTGGTTACGTTGAATTCAGGAGGCATTAGGTGGCATGCGCCAGATCCTAACAATTTGCAATTTTTCCCATCCCCCGACTTTCCCACTATTGCTCACAGTTTCCGCTTTCCAATCATCTCCAAAGCCCCGTATTCGTTTTTTGACATCTTCGGGTTTATTCTGCGCGCAGAGCAAGATATAGGCGCAACCCCTCTCCTTATTCAAGACCTCCGGCAATGCATTGATCAATCGATCTGTGATTTCCATACCATCCATTCCACCTGCATACGATAAAGCCAGTAATTTCGAATCCCCTTCATATGTCAATGTCCCGTCCTCGTTTCCTGCTCCAGACAGCTCTGGTATAGGCACATCCGGACTTGGCACATATGGCGGATTGAAGATCAGTACATCTACCATCCCAGGCTTCAAACAGGTACCCAAATTTCCCACCAAATTTCCTAAATATGACCCGTGTGATATATTCTGTGAACTTTGTTGCTTCTCCGCTACCCTCACTGTTTCCTGCGTGGCTTCGCATGCATAGCGATTTACATCCACACCCGCTGTAAGGATATCCGCTCTACCAAATATAATTTCTGCATGTGCGTGCACGAAAGAGAGAACGACTCCAGATCCCGTGCCAATTTCTACCACAAACGGAGAGGACGAGATTGAAGTTTGTTCGTTTCGAGGAAATCGTTGACTGAGAAATTCTTTTTCGCTAGGAGAGGATAGGGTATCGAGGAGCAGGTAGGAATCTTCGGCAGGTTCGTATATTCGATCGAAACATACATGCGAGGTGTCGGGAGTTGGAAGCATTTTCACCTTGTTGGCGCAACAGAGTGCGTACAGGTGAATAAGAGAAGGCGGCAATCGCAAAGTAAACAAAAGCCCCAAGCTCCTGTTCAACCGATTCTTTTTCAAAATCCGCGGGACAGTTTTTTTCGAGATCGCAGAAGCTTCCTCTTTTCAAATCTGTAATAAAAATTTTACTTCTCCTAAAAGCCCCAGATTTCATAAATGCATTGGATATAACAACAAAATTTGGGTTGCAGATGTGAAATGAGCACAAGGCTGATGGATGAATTTTTGGCGGGGAAATGGATTACCGAAATTCGTCATGGATCCATCAATGACTTCACATTACTTCTTTCCCCAGATTTCCCAATTAACAACTACACTACAAAATGAAGCTCTCGCCACGACTATTGTATGCGACCCCTTCGGCGGCAGGTACTGGAAAAGGGTTTAGACCTGCGCCTATGGCTTTATTGCCTCCGATCCCATTGTATAGACGGTTGTTTAGGGCGCATAGGAAACATTTGCCGAGGGAGATGAGGTTAATAGGGGATGAGTATATTAAGAATGAGTTTAGAGCGCATAGGGAGGTGGAGAATCCGGTGCATATTGTGAGTCAGGTGGTCTACAATAGGGATGAATTGGATGGGAGCTAATTGGGAGTAGATTGGCTTCTTGACGGAATGGCAGATGTATGCACAGAAGCTTGAGGGGAAAAGCTGGATTGGGGAACGCATGGATAAGGAGAAGATTGATAAGATGAGTGGTAGGTGTCTTATTCTATATGGGTGAGAGGGAAGGCTGATGGGAGTTTAGATCAACAATTGGGACAATTATATGAGCTTATGCAAGCGATACGAAAGAAACAATTAGAGGAAAGTGGCGAGGATCCGGGGCCTGAACAGTTGTGAAGCTACGAATGATCCGGCTTCTAATGTATGTAGGTATTGGGATGTGCGGAGTTTTGGGATGGGATAATATGGCATTGGAGGACTAGCGTTGCTCTCGATGAATGAAGTGGAATATATACATACCTAGGTAATTGATGGTTCTCGTCTGAAGAGTTGTGATGCGAACATTACTATCAATTCTATCATTCACTTTTCATCCACCCTCTATGTGAATCATCGCTGTGGGAAAGGGGTTTGCGGCTCGGTCTTGTACTCCAGCAGTTCAAGTATACATTTTCCCATCTCCTTCGAAAATACACTTCCTAACATCACTTTCAAAATCATCTCTCTGAGGAAGAGAAATTTAAGCTACCTATTAACTTTCACTTCGCACGACAATCACAAGTCACAAATACGAAAATCACAACCCGCACCCAAATCATCCACCATCCACCTGCCTCCCACATCACCATGTGCAAATACACCTTCCACCAATCCTCCACCTGCCACCAACATCAACATCAACACGACCACGACCACCACAAAAACAAAAACAAAAACAACCCCAAGCACAAGCACCAGCACCAGCACCAACCATGCCAATGGATACAAATAGCGCAACCCTGCTACTGGGGCGCCGGTCTCCTCACATGCCCCATCTTCGCCTCAAACGCTCTAAGAATCGAAGGTCCGAATGTGATAAGGGTGCAGAGGAAAGGGTGTCCGGAACATGATTATGGGGGTTTTTATGATAGGAATGTGGTGAAGATGGTGGAGGAGGTTAGGACGGGGGGATCGGTGAGTTTTTATTAGTTTTTTTTTGGAGTTTTTTTTTGGTTTGAGTGTGGGACGGGGAGGGGGGGATGGAATGGACGGAATAGATGAAATACCTAGTAGATGGAATGGATGGGATAGATGAAATACCTAGTAGATGGAATGGTTGAAGTGATTGAGGGGATAAAGGCTAATCATGTCGTGGGAATAGTGGTTTGGACCGCCGGATTTGACGCCAGAACCGAGGAGGAAAGAAAAGGAGAAGAAGAAGAAGAAGGTTGAGAGGAGTGATGATATTAAGCTTTGTGTTGTTATGTGAAGGTAAATGGGCATGAGGATGGGGTTGGAGATGGAGATTGAAGGAGAAAATGCAATCTAGAGTAAGTCACAAAACCTCATTGTCAGATTCAGGGTCTGGCTAACTAAACTTCCCCAGATGTTGTTTTTCTTTGGCATATTCGATGAATCAAACAAATTTGAGCATGGAATTTTCGTTGTTCAAAATGAAGTCAAATAATGAAAGTTCTCAATGTTCAAAGCTATTTGAATGGTTGAGGATCTATTGTCCGAGCTTTCATTTTGGTCATCGATGACACTATCCGATCTATAATATAACACAATATTGGGTAAACCCCAAAACTTACTCTGCATCTAGTGGTGCAACAGGTGCTTGATCATTGACCTGAATCCCACCTCTCTTCTTCTCCGCCGAGTCATGGAAAGGTAACTTCCATCCGCCCTCGCTCTCTGGTGTTGCCAACCATAATCTCATCAGATGTCTTCTGGGCGCTGGTGGTGCATGATCTTTGTATTCAGTCCGAGCATGAAGCACATGTTCGTTGCTCAAGAATTGGATATCGCCAATCTCAAGAATCATATGCAACCTCAATCGATGACACGTCTCTTCCAAAACCTTAGCAGCTTCAACCTGTTCAGGCGACAATGGTGGAATGATTCCTGCGTCTGAGAATCGAGCGAGGGACTTCACGTAATACGGATCCCATTTCGAGTATACTCGACCATTAGCGCCGGTCTCGAGATAGAAGACGGAGGTCTTGATGTATGGTTCTTCGCCAACACTGACTTCTCCCTTTCGGTCAAAGTACCAGATAGGTTTGGTAAGTGTTTCTGCTACATCGGGACGTTCTTTTTGCAAAGTATTCCAGACGTGGTGAGAAGAGACGATATCGGATTCTCCGCCTTCGAGGGCTCGCGCAATGCACAAAAGGCCAACGATATCTGAATCATCGGCGTGGAAGAATTGTCTGATGGTGTTAGCTTCCAACTGCAACATGTAAAGGGTATATAGACATACCGGGCGTTTGTTCTATAAATTCTAACTTTATCAATCTGTGTTGAATCCTCGCCAAGATCCTTAACATGACCAAGAACATGACCTCGACCATTTTGACTAACGAAATATCCAAGGTATGTTCCCAATCCCATATATGCAACGGCAGATTTATGGTTTCCCCATTTCTCGACTGGAAAGCCTTTGAAGAGGATAAAGCCCTTTCCATTTAGAATTTCAGTTCGAATTGATGCTAATAAAGTCGAGAGTTTTTGGAGACGGAAAGTATCCTGCATTGAATTAGTCAAGCAATTACTTGATTCGTACGGGAGTGACACTCGAATGTTACACAACATACCTTGGAAATACCCGTCAACGGGATCTTGTCCTCGATGAACTTATCCGCGACAGCACTGAGCTCTGCGATTTCCTCCTCATTGAAAACATGAACCCATCGTTCTGGGTTATTGATATAATCTTCTGCTTTCCATACTGTCTCTCCGGTGATTTCTTTTGGGAAATCAGAGTATGGTCTCAATTGATCGTAGAGTGGTGGATGTTGACCTGAAGTTTTGATGCCATCTGGGAAGACCTTGCGATCAATGGATTTTTGAGATGGAGAGGAAAGTTGGTGGGGTGCTGTAGGCTGGGTATCAAGAAGTGAAGGTGCCATTTTTGCAGTGTCAAGTGTAAAAAGGAAATAGAATAAGTGAAGTTATTCAATGGTATCAAAATCCGAAAATGTTGTAGAAGAGTAGGAAGAGTAGGGAGAGGAGAAGGGTAGAAACGTGGGTAATCATATCTAGGTACTTATCTTTATTTATTTTACCTCATATCTGAGTATTGCGTATGTCACTGGATCTTTTCAATATGATGACGGCAGTTGAAGTTCTGTTTCATTTGTAGATCTACTCTGTGTGGTCAATTGCGTGATTCTTATATAGATATGGCGAATTCGCCGGTTCGCTCAAGATTGCTGGGGTTGTTGGCCGAGGGGTATCAGGATGCGGGGCAGTTTGTGGCTAAACTGGAGTATTGCTTGGCTTGAGTATGAGTCCATTATTGAACTGAATAGGTTTGTTTAATATTGTAAATGTAAACTTTATTTCATTGAAGTGCGTGTACGAAAAATGCTGCTATTAGATCAACTATTTTAAGCTTCTCAATGAACAAAAATGACTCAATATCTGAAATTAAATTGGGCAATGAGAGCTTGACATATGGAGTCAAACATCAGAGTTCGATGTATGTTTAAGTACTAGGTAGTCAAACAATAGATATAATATACAGTTTCCGAAAAGTTAAAAAAGAAAAGAAACGTAGCTAATAGTCATAATCAAGATATCCTTAAATCACACTAGAGTTAAAACCCAATTCCTGTACTTGGGAAAGAGTAATTTGAAGCATCGAGCTCTAATTGTTGATCAGGTGGGAATAGCGCATCGAATGCATCCTATTTTCTGATTAGTCGAAACATAATATATATTTGTAGAAACACATACCCAATCTATATCGGCCATAATATCATCGCTAACGCTTGATGTCTGAGAAATTGTCTGCTGTCCCATTGTGCTAGCTGGACTGCTCATTCCACTAGTCGGTCTGAATGCATAAATCTCGAAAGGTTCAGGATTTGAGACCCGAGAAAGTATCGTATCCGAGTCCGATAGTGGCATTTTCCCAATGGAAGGTAATTCAAGGTTAGGCACTAGACGCGCTGAAATTGCGTGGCCTTCTTCCGGATTTGGCTTGGGGGGTCGCTGGGCATGGGCAACAACTTTGTTCATAGTCATGGGTGCGCGCATACCTCTCATACTTTGATATATAGCCGTCTTCTGTTGCAATTCAGAAAGGATCTCCATTGCTTTGGCAGGTCGCGGCTGGAAGGGGTCGCACTCGAAGACATAGTCGATACAAGACCAGATTTGATCTGCCTCCTTTCTCTGAGGATGAACATATATTTCCATCAGAAGAAGAAAGGCTGTGTGATATTGTTGGAACGCCCCACAATACCATTTCCAGTTTCGAACCTCTGGTACTGTCTCCAAAGCTATTGCATTCTCCATAGAATGAAGACCGGATGTTACCATGATATTCCGTAAACGGTCGGGCATACGATGATGCGTAGAATTGTGATAGCTATGAAGCAGTATAACATGCATTCGAGAAAGCAGGAGAGACTTAACAATCTTTGCGCACTTTTGGATGGGGACTCGATCATCCATCAGCTTGTCATATTTGGTCATATTTTGTCGAAATGTCTCGATCTTGCTGAGAACAGCCGTGAGACTGATTTTTCGCATTTGAATTCGAGGTCTGTCTACCCAAATTATCCTATACATTTCATTGATCTCGAATCTTATTATTGAAAAGGTGGCGTCTGTCCAACGATCTGCGATCTGGGGAGGTTTACCAGTAGCATGTAGGTCAATGTCATCCACATTCTGTGGTAATTTTGTATCAAAATCGTCTCGACGAATAGTAGGCCGTGGTCCTTGAGCTTCACATGTTCTAATATCGAGAAAACATAGCTGATACCAAATAAGCCGGCGTACATGGGTCTCTAATGGTGACAGACCGTAATTCTCACCATCTCGATGGAGACCCATACATTCAGCCATACGAATTGCCGCTCCGACGAGTACGGAATGAGCTCTAGAGACTTCTGCTCTACAGAGAGGTATCTATGTAACTTTATTAGTATAGTCAGATCACACAAGTATAGGAGAGGTCAACGAACTAAATATAAAACAAAGGCTTGGAGTGTCTCAATCTTAGTCGTTCTTAGAAAATTAGCCCGGCCCAGTGCAGTTTCGGTTCCGAGTCTGAAGTTATCAATCATGCTGGCCTTTGCCACGCCAAAATCACGAGTAATGTTTGAAGAATCCATGCTAACAACGCCAGCAAACATCACCGCAAAGACCATAGACTGCACAGAATTAGGAGGCTCGATGCCTAATGAGATTTCGTCCCAAAAAGCATCGTATTCTTTCTCAAATGATGGTCGATGCAAAATTTGTGTGATAGGATGGACAGCGATAAAGAATTGTTTAACAAGTCTATCGGCAGCAAGTCGAGATGGAAGAAAGTCTATGAGGGATGCTGGTTGCCCAGCTTGCCCGAAAAAGAAACCTGACGTAGGAGCAATGTAGGCTGGCCCCGGCTTCAACCATTCTTGAGCTGGGGGGAGTTTTGGAATACCAGTAGGAACAATATGCTGCCCCGCAGCATATGGATCTTTTATTGCATACTCAAGCTATAAACAATGTTAGCGGGGGCTTCAATTAAAATATACTACGAAGTAGTATTCATGTTCAATGGAAGTTATCTAGAAAAAGGGGCAACGAAAAAGAATAATAAGACATGAATTAGTAAATCCAATAACTTTGTTGGATTCCTCGGTAACGCCATATATAGTCCAGTCTCTTGAGATTGGCGAGAAAGAGGCAGTGGAGAGAAGGGCTACCTATAAAGATGACACTCTTGCAAGCCATTCTGCTACTTAAACAGGAATATAGCAAGTAATGGTGTTTTCAGGTATGAAGAGTGTAAAATCACGGGAGATTACCTCTTGACTGATCTTGGGCCGGAAAAATCCACCAATTCGTTCTGTAATTCTCATTTTACCCATTTGAATTCCTAAATCAAGGAGATCATCATCGTCTCCATCAACCTCATAAGCTGCATCTACTGATGCAAGTGGTGAAGGCTCCAGATCCTATGATAATTTAGCTAATTATGATGAGATAGTGTGTATAGGTATGATGGAGTGTACCTTTTCATCCTCGTTTGGAGGCAAATAATCATCTGCGTCATCAGGTATTGCCATGCGATGGGCCGAAGAGGTCGACGGATTTGAATTCTTCGCTACATCGCGTTCTAATAGTCGTTCCAAAGAGCCGACTTTCTCCTTGATCTCGGTAAGTTTGAGTTGACTTGCTTGATCAAGCGCCGGTGCAAGAAACACACAATCTCGGGCGAATTTTAGGCAGTTACTGCATGGCTGTGATTTATTACATTTGAGTTTCCGCCGTCGACATTCAAGACATGAAGTAATCATACGATTCCTTCTTCGGATACGTGGTGAGGATCCCTCTGATGTACCTGCATTATTTGAAGTTGCTGGGGCTGTTGATGACACAGAGCTAGATTGTTTGTACATGTGAGGGGGTGAGAGAATAGATGAAGGTGTATGCGCCGTCGTGTCGGAGATCTGCCCTTGTTTATTGGGTAGATTATTAGTATAGTTGGGAATATTAGTGTTCGGGTCATTGAAGTAATCCATGATTTATCACTTATAGGTATTCGTGACTCGGAGAATTATCACGGGCCTAGACCACTAAACGCTCGATGTGTATTGTAAACATACCATTAGTCAGTGACTGTCTAAAATGGTCGTTTTCACACTCGTTAAACCTTTCTTGGAGAGACAAATTTGAGGTTGATGATGTATTTTACAGACGTTACCCGACCAGACACCAAAAAAACAGGGGACAAATTTAGGTCATGTAAGCACTAGCGGGGTAATGGCGCTCTTTGTTTTGTTTGACCTACTAGGTAGGTACTGAGTAGCTACTACCTAGGTAGATAGGTACTAGGTATCTAATTAAGTAAATATCTAACCACCTGCAGTAAGTATCAGGAATACCATAGGCACATTTTCTCCTTAACCACAATTAGCAGTAATCAAATCATTATCAACATATCAAAATCAAGTTGAAATCATGTATCATTTGCTCCCATCATCATATCTTTCATTAGAAACGTCAACGAATTCTCCTTGAGCTACATGATATTTGTCATGCGCCTTTCCTTGAATTTAGTCTTTTGATACAAGTGGAACCCCCCGTCCTAGACATCCTTCAATCCTCAAGCATCAATGTCCATTTTCTCCCCTAGCGCAGCCTCCCCTTCAAGCTCATGTACTGTGACATACTTGCTAATCTCCTCCCTCGTAATGATCTTTTCGTTGAGAACTGCTGTAGTTCCTCTCTTGAAGACGTAACTCTTCTGCTTCTTGCTTCTCTCGTTTGGCTTGACGAAACCCCTCTTCAATGTTGTCTTATCTTTTGTAATAATTGCCACGTCTACATTCGATCCAGAGCCCAAATCGTTGAAGATACCAGCTTGAATAGCATTTGATGCCAACTCAACAGCCTCATCCTCCGTCATCTTAGACTTCCATTGAGTCTCAAATACAGACATCGCGGCAAGCGAACCACTTCCCATGGTAACATATGGCAACTTGTCTGTACTTCCGTGCGCATGTACTGTGAACAATCCAACACCTGTAGGGTCAACACCTGCCACTACAAGATATGCTCCAATGTGTCCTTGGTATCTGAACAAATGTTGTTTAAGCATGGTCATGCAGGTAACGACTCGAGGTTTACGGCCTGTCGATAACGAGTGAAGTTCGAGTTGTGAAGAGATGAGGGCGGTTGTGAATTCGGTATCAGCTGCTGTACCTGCACCGGCACACCAGATCTGAGGAGCGATATAATGGAGTTTCTCGCAATTCTAATAACAATGAGTATTGCATCAACGTCGACATATTATATCGATCGTACCTTATCTGCTACTATGGGTCCACTGGTAGCTCTGGTATCAGCTGCGATCTGGGTAGGGTTCGATTAGCATGATAGTTCATATCAAAGTCTCGAAACAGAATAGAGGAGCTGTTTAAATTGCTTTTAGATCGCAGAATGATAAATGTAACTCACAACTACACCTCCTTCAAAGATACATCCTACGATCGTAGTTCCTGTGCTTGTGGCTTTTGGTAATGGAACACCTCTGGCATGTAACGCAGCATTGCGAGTGTGGTTGGAGAAGTCGAAACCAGGCATTGTATCAAACAAAGCTCAATGAGCAGGATTCTATGTAAAATTTGGGGTATTAAGTGAACGGGATTAAAGTAAACCTTCGAATGGAGCTGGTGAAATTCGTAAAAGTGTTGAAATGCTTGTTTGGCTGAGCTTCAAACCGGACGTTGATAATCCCAGGTTGCTGTCGCTGACGAGGATCTTGGGCGCCTGGAGCTTGAGCTTGTGCTTTCGCGATTTGGCACGTGACTTACAAAAACGCGAGCGGAGAGCGAATCGAGCTTTATTATTATTTTGAAGCGGAAAGGTAGAACAGCTTGACTCTTATTAATTCATCTCTCTTGTTTACCATCCTCACATCACAAAATCTCGAACCTTCGATACTCGATACAGCTCCGCGAAAGAACTATTCCAAGGTTCCCATTGTTTTCGTTCTTGATCCGAATTTAGTTCTAACTCTTCCTTACCTTTTCCAGAACTATTCTCTATACTCACTCTATGCGCCGAGCTCTGTAATGAATTTCCAATCCGCTTAGATTCTTGGGGCATCTTTGGAGATCATGGCATTCAGCTTTGGTAACCCAGGGGGTGGTAGTCTTGGTGGTGGCTCTTCTGGTGGTGCAACAGGTCGCAGTGCACAATTAGGTCCAGAGCTAGAGGACATACAAACAACGGTATATACATTATTCCAGCATATGGATCTCATCATCGCGGTAGCTAATAAATCTACAGGCGCTTAGTTTTCAAGCCTTTGCAGGCGAATCTAAAGTGCGATTACTTCCCTCGCAATGGCCAGCCGACAATCCCCCCCCTCCAACATCCTCACTGATGAGTATAGCTTCTCATCGTGGATTGCTTGCAGCCGCCGCACCAGATGCTATAGTTGTTGCGAGGACCGAATCTGTGCAGAAGGCATTTGAGGGACCTGGTAGTGGCAGCAACTTCAAACCTTTCCAACCTGAACTTAGAATTCCTATGTCCATGAGGGTATCGCAGCTTTCGTTTTCAGCGGACGATGCTTATTTGGTCATATCTGCGGAATCGGGCGGTGGATTGGCTGTTTATGAAGTGGATGCCCTACTCAATGGTTCTACTCAAACATCATTTGAAGTACCTACAAATGGCGAATCTTTGAGAGCTCTTGTGCCAAATCCTACCAGGGATAAAGGCGAGCTTCTTGCAGTTGTGACTGCTGATGGAAATCTCATGATGGCGAATCTCAAGGACCGCGCCTTTACATCAGGTCCCAATGGTCAAATTCTCAAAAGCGGTGTCAGCTGTGTATCGTGGTCCACTAAAGGGAAACAATTGGTTGCTGGGCTCGGCGATGGTAGTGCTATTCAGATGACACCAGAAGGGGAAATCAAAGCAGAAATCCCAAAGCCGCCTGGCTTAAAAGATGGCGATCATGGTAAGTCTTGATTATCTCACATCGCAGGAAACAACTAATATGTTGAAGTATCGTCCATCACTTGGCTTGAAAATAATGTGTTTTTGCTCATATATACGCCATCAAATTTCGATAATAGCAATGCTCCAGAATCCAGCTTCTATCTGGCTACGAGGCAACAGCCTGCGATTTTTATGTTTCAGAAACTCGCTGATCCTGCACCACCCTTTGGTCTCAATCGTTCTCCGCCGCATCATTTCCTGCTTCGTCTGAAAGATTTCCCCCCAAGCATGCAGGATTTACTTATCGTAGGTTCGACAGCATCCACGGACATTAACCTCTTCACCCGCTCGAGCAAACCACTTACAAGCGATAAACCCGCGGACAGAATATCAGGGGTATTCACCATGACGGAAATGGCCGACGACTCCTTTAGAGCTCAGCTTCCTGCAACTTCAAATGGAAGTTACGGGGATACATCTCCTATTGGTTTTGCGCTTGACCTATCAAGCACTATTAAAGTCTGGAAACCAATTCCCGGGGATGATGAGATCGACGAGTCACCTCACCCCGTTCCTGCTCTTATGGTTCTGAACAACGAAGGTGTATTGGCTTCATGGTGGATCATTTATAACGACTCTATACGACAGAGGAAAATATATCCAGGTCTCGTTGCTGCCGAAGGTATGGAACCCTCGCAGCAGGCCCCAATAGCTGCAGCACCTGCTTTTGGCAGTACGACAAGTCAACCGTTCGGAAGTCAAGCTCCTGCGAGTTCCGCTTTTGGAGCGGCCATGGCGAAACCAGCGGGCCCTTCTGGGACAGGCGCTTTTGGATCGCCCGCTGCAATGGGTAAGACACAATCGCCATGGGGTGGTCAGAGTGGTCAGGGAGGCCAAGCATTTGGAGCACCAAGTTTTGGTACCCCATCAATGGCTGCTCCTGCAGCGCAAGCAGGTCCAGCCTTTGGCGCGCCAGCCTTTGGTACACCATCCGCTCCAGCATTTGGACAATCAGGCTTGCCAGGACGGCAATCAGTATGGGGGTCTGCAAATACGACTGCAGCCACTACAGGCACAGCTTTTGGTCAGTCGAGTGCTTTAGGTTCATCTCAGCCTGTATTCGGCTCCAGTGCTTCCACTGGAAGTAAACCTCAGGGGTCTGGGGGATTTGCCACTTTCGCAAACCAGGGTGGTTTCGCAGCTGCGGCTGCCCCGGCCACGGGTGGAAGCATCTTTGGTGCCAAACCTGCCCCACCGTCCGCTACAGGGGGTGGTGTGTTTGGCTCGAACAGCAATGCTCCAAGTACGAGCGGTGGATTATTTGGTTCTAATACAGGCAATACTGCGCAGCCTGGCAGTCTCTTCGGAAGTGCCAATAATGTCGAGCAAAAGCCTTCTTCGAGTCCTTTCGGAGGAGATAAATTTGTTATTGGTTCCACGTTTAAGGCGGACACTTCCAAGGAAAGCGAGCCAGATAACGCGACTGCAGCAAAGAGTTCGTTCTTTGGGGGTGGAGCCTTTGGGAACGCCCTGGAGGAAGCAGAGAAGGCTCCGGCGGTTCAAGCACCTGTTTTAAAAGACGCAGATATGGATGCCGAGGATGCCCCAGAAGCAGAGGAACAGTCGAAGCCTCAATCTGCAACCCCTAGTTCGACTCCTGCCCCAGCAAGGTCTTCGTTCTTTAATACAGCAGCACCCGCTACCGGTGGTGGACTTTTTGGCTCTGCCTCTGGCTCTAGTGGCTCCGTCAAGCCAAATCCATTCGCGGCCCCGGCTAAACCTGCTCCAAATCCATTCGCGGCACCTGCTAAGCCAGTCCCAGCTCCTTCACCGCCAGTGCAAATCAAACAAGAACCAAGCGATAGAATGCCTGAAGCTCCCTTGCCCCCAGACCCAACAAGTAAATCTAGCTATGCTGCTGGAGAAACGTCTGCCTCCGAGAATGATGCGCCATTGCCTCCAGATTTTACACCTAAACCTAAGTCTGCTGCCAGAGATATTCCTGCCTCTGCAAAAGAGAACGATGCGCCCTTACCACCAGATTTTGTCCTGAAGCCTAAACCCGCTCAAAGTCAAATTCCGCCTCCAACCAAAAAAGACACTCAAGCACAGGATCAATCTCCCCCACCTGAATCTCCAAAAGATGATATTCCTGGAGGTCCGGATGAAGAAGGCGATGATTCTGATTTTCTTACAGAGGATGAAGATGATGACCAGAGCAAGCAAGCGAGCGAAGAGGGAAGCGGGGAAGACCTTGGAAAGCTGGATAGTCCAACGTCTGAAAACAATGTCACACCAGGTTTAACGCCCCAAAGTTCTTTCGGCGGGAACCAGAAAGCCAAACCAGACACCAGTCCTTTCACCAAGGTACAAAAGCCGTCGTCATTTGGACAATCAAAGGGACTTTTCGGGGAGATTAGTACTGCACCTAAACTTCCACCGCCAATAGCCCCTATAATTCCTCCATCACCTAGATCACCTAGTCCTGTGAGATCAGCCGTCCCGCCTAGAATGATGCGTCCCGATACATCAAGGTCTGCTAGTGCACCAGGATTTGCATCGCAATTATTAAATGCTCAAAAGCTACCGGGAAGAACAACTACACCTAGTCAGAGCACTTTTGTGGCATCAGTTGAACAAGAAAAGGCACAAGAACAGCGTCGTGTCGAGGCTAGAGCAAGGAAGGAAGCGGAAGAGACCAGAACGCTCGTCGATGATGAAGACGATAGAATGCAGAGATATCTTAAAGAAGATATTGAAGCCACGAGAACGCTCGATGAATTTGTTGCTTATTCGGATGTCAAATCACATGAATCAGGCGATAACATTCCGGCTCAGGTAGAGATTTTGTACCGTGATATAAATTCTATGATCGATACTCTTGGTGTCAATGCAAAGGCATTGAAATCTTTCATCAAGGGGCACACGGAGCAGTACAAAGAAGATAGGGGCAGGAAAGACCTCGAAGAGGATGAGACTTGGTGCTTAGATGAGATAGAAGCACTCTCCTATATCGTGGAGAAGGAGCTAGGACGTGAACTCGAAATGGGTAGAGTCCAAGATGTGGACGAAAAAGTCGAATCTTGCGAAGACCTCGAGAAGGAAACTGTGAAACTAAGGCAGAGATTCGAAGAAGTTAAAAAGACGGTTCAATCACACACACACCCCGATCAAATAGCAATGGCTCGAGCACAACCGCTCAACGCTGAGCAAGCCGCCCAACAGCATGATCTCCGCCGAGATTACTTGAAGTTCCAGAAACTTCTCTCAGAAGCCGAAGAAGGTCTCACTGTTCTCCGAGCTAAAATCGTTTCGCAAAGCTCGAACGCCAACTCAAGAACCGCAGCTCCTACCGTCGAAGCCATTATGCGTACAATCACCAAGATGACCACTATGGCCGAAAAACGCAGCGGCGACGTTGATGTTCTCGAAAACCAAATGCGCAAATTGAGATTCAGCACCACAAGTCGAGAATCCTCGCCTGCACTGAAAACACCACAGAAGAACAGTAATAGATTAAGTATGAGGGCCAACACACCCGGTACTTCGAGCACAAACAGAATGTTCTATACACCAGAAAGTCAATTCAAGGGATCGGCATCAAGGAGGTTAGGTGGCTCGACATTCATGATGAGTGCATCGGGTTCCGTATACGGAAGCCCCAGTCCCCGGAAAAGAATTAGTGGATATAGTACGGAAGAGAAATTGGAATTAAGTCAAGCGGCGAGGAGGAAGCGGGAGGCAAGGGGTAAATTGAGGAGGGCGGTCAAGGGGGCAGGGGTCAAGATTAGAGCTGTTCAGGATGAGTGATGGGGGATTCAGGATGTCGTAGATGAATATGGATGGATAGGCATGCATGCATATGGTTTCCTCTCCGAGAGATACTAGGGGATAAGAAGGCGTTGGTTATTTCTTGTGTTTACTTGACCTGACGGGTTTTGGAGAGTCGGGTACCGCCCTGGGTACTTTTACTCATGCATGAATGGATGGATATGAGAAAAGCAGAAGCAGAAGCAGAAGCATGAGAATTTGTTAGATGTTTGTTTGTTTTGTAACAATACCAATACCAATACCAATACCGATATCGATACCGATACTGATATCATTACGTAGTTAGTTAATACCTCGCTCGTTTTCATGAGTTAAAATTGAACGAGAATCATACCCAAAGTTGCCATCTTACAATGCTTGTAAACAAACATGTGAAATCCTAGGGTTTTCAATCGCTCCCCTCTTCTTCGGCTGTGGGGTTCAGGCGGTATTAGGTTTCTTGATCGGAAGATGATCAAGCTGCGTCTGCATTCGCATTTGCATTTGCATTTATATTTCCATTACACATACATCAAGCATGCATGGCATCACATAATCACCCCTCATACCAAACAAACACAGATACAAGCAAGCACATGCACATGCACCGCGCACACCCAATAAATCATTCATAAATCTGCTTTTTCTCCTACTTTCATACTATCTATCCCAGCTGTCTAAACGCCATATTAAGAGATCTCAATCAGGTTCTCAGATTCTCAGATTGGAAAATCTGATCTGTTCTGATCTGTTCGCAAGAAACAAAAAGATGCTCCTTCCATTTCATAATATATGATTC
Organism: Myriosclerotinia scirpicola; assembly: GCA_002162505.1. Taxonomy (NCBI): domain Eukaryota; kingdom Fungi; phylum Ascomycota; class Leotiomycetes; order Helotiales; family Sclerotiniaceae; genus Myriosclerotinia; species Myriosclerotinia scirpicola. The sequence continues at coordinate 371,058 of NGKG01000030.1, read as the reverse complement.
TCATGTTCTTAAAAAGGAAAATCCACACCATCCATCCACAGAGATTGTCCAAAGGTTTTCTTGTCACTCCCTTCGCTCTCCCAACTTTCATCTATCCATCCATCCTCCACTTCTACCAAACCCACTCATTGTTCATTTGATCATTCGTGTATGCTGACGTTGCGGGTATTCCCTAGTGACCAAATTCCTAGAAACCCTCGGCAGAATAGCCATGATCGTAACGCACGTGGAGATCATGAAGAACAAGCATAGTGTATCATATAACCGACGGAAGATGCAAAAGAGGTCGATAAAAATCTCTGTATGGAGAAAGAAGTATGAAGAAAACCCCCAGGCCAAACGCCAATACAACTAGAAATTATTGAGAAGCACATTGAACACGTTCCCCTTGTTGGCCATCCTCATCATCTTCATCCATGGCACCCGCGCCTTGGGCTCTAGCTTGTTGACTGGCATCAACGTCTTCGAGATCGGCTACTTCGGTCATCGCATCAGCAGGTGGCTTGATGCCTTCTGGTGATGGTGGAAGAATGGTCTTCAGGGCCTCGAACGCTGCAGGATCGGCGGTCCAGTTCTTCTCAGGGAATTTGACATCAAATTGGATATACATGTTGCCGTGATCGTGATGACGATATGAAGGCATACCTTGGCCACGAATCATCTTGACACTTCCTGTAGGGGTTGTTAGAAAAATTGCAAGGGCTCGACATGGAAGCAAGATGCTTGCTTACCTGGGCTAATAACTTCTCCTGGAAGAATCTCAACACTCAACCAACGCTCATCCAAATGCTCGACAAAAATGGTGCCACCAGCAAGTGCAGTAGCAAGATCAACTTCGGCATGGTAAAACAGATCATCGTCTTTGCGTTGGAATCGGTCGTGCGGCTTTTGCTCGATCTCGAAAACGACATCACCGGGTTGAACTCCTGGTGTTTGGTCACCCTCGCCTCTGAAATCAATCTTGTGCCCGCTACGAACACCCCTGTCAACATGAACGTGCAAGACCTTTCTTTCCACGGTAGTCTTTTTACCATTGCAACCCTTGCACTTGTCCTTCTCACGGATAATCTCTCCCTCTCCATTACAGTCTGGGCAGACAGTCTGGAAACGTTGGATCATGGGTCCCATTTGGCGCATCATTGTCTTCATACCATGGCCATCACATCCGGCGCACTTCTTAACGGCACCTTCCTTTCCACCTCGTCCATCACACTTAGGGCAGATGACAGATTTCTGAAGGGCGAGTTTGGAGACTTTTCCGCGGTAAATGTCCTCGAGAGAAACTTTGTGGACGTGATGAATGGTACGGGCCTTTGGTGGACCGCGTTGTTGCATACCACCACCACCGAACATACCACCGAATCCACCACCACCAAATGCAGAGCCACCACCAAAGAATTGCGAAAACAAATCTTCAGCGTTCATGCCACCAGCTCCTCCACCACCCTCCAATCCTTCTTCGCCATATTGGTCATATATTTGGCGCTTCTGGGGGTCGGAAAGAATTTCATAAGCACGGGAGATTTCCTTGAATTTTTCCTCTGCATCGGGATTGTGTTGATTCTTATCTATCGATTGACAGTCAGCTTCATGTCTTGCGATGCCGGAAGAAACAGAGGGCAGACAAACCTGGGTGATGTTTCAAAGCCCCGACCTTGTATGCTTTCTTGAGTTCGGCTTCTGTTGCAGTTGGTGCAACCTATTACCGATTTATTACGTTAGTTGTTGTTGTTCTCGCAATCATCTGAGATATTGGGAGTGAAGCCTTACACCTAACAGATCGTATAACTTGCTATCCTTAGCCATTTTTGTCTATTGGTTTAGAGATGAAATCTCTTTTCTTTGTGTAATTGGCTGTGATATGCCAGTAGCTGAGAGGCTGGGACTTGAATGTCTATTAAGACTTTTTTTCTGTGATCTAAAATTGTAGTGGGATTGTTAGCTATCCGGAAGCCGAGTCATGAATGCGATGAATTTCCAGATTTCAAAGATACTAAGTATGCTAGTGCAGCTAGCTCCGCTCCTCATTGTTGGATAGAATAATACCATAAGAGGAGAAGAGGAGATACTACCAAGTACCATAGACAAGTTGCAAGGACAGAGAGAGGGTAGGAGGAACAATAAAATACATACGATTTGGCACTTTTCACAACTTGGCGCACAAGTGGTAAAGTTTGAATATGTGTTTGATGTGTTTGTGTTTGTGTATATGTGTGAAGAACAAAGTTCTTTCGAGGGAATAGATCTCAGACTGAGATACTATGACGACCAAGACTTTAGATTTGATAGACTAAGAGAGAAAAGAGAAAGGGAGATAGAGAGAGAGGGGGGGGAAGGAGATTATGGTCTGAAGATTGTATGAAGATTGGTGAAAGAAGATGAAGACAGAAAGACTGTTCTGAAAAAAATGGATTCTATTTAGTTGGAGTTGGGTGGGTGGGTGGTGGTTCCAAAAAGAATAATAAGTTTGATTTGGTTTGCCTTGCCTTATGTTGAAAAGAAGGAAGCGATAATAATAATAATAATAATATGGGCGATATGGCGATATGGCGATATGGCAATAATAGAATCTGAAAGAAGGGTCTCGAAAATGCACAAGGATTCTCATGGAATCTTTCTTCAAATAATAATATCATCAGCCTTGAAAGGAACATATATTTTATATAAACAATTTATAATTAATTCTAATTCTATTGAACAATATGAGTAATAGATACCTAGATAAGAAATGTATATATATATATGTATTTATATATATATATATATATATATATATATATATATAATAATCTATTCACTGTTTTATATCTTCTTCCTTCTCTCTTTCATTAATTAACTTCTTCCTGTCTATGGTCTGCTTTCGTTTTCATGTAAGGCTACACTAGACTATATTTAGATTAGCTATATAACAAATCATAGATCATAATACCAAGGTATTATCAACCAATGATGATGACATACCACAAAATATCCCATGATGGATTTCTTATCGATAAGGAATTGATAACTTGGATTTCTTCAATCTTCAACCCTTTTGGATTGGATTGGATTGGATTGGGCCAACAATATATAAATAAATGGAGAGCTCATAATACCTAACTAGGTATTAGAGTACTAGGTAGAGCAGGATCTTCATCCTTCAAACTAAGATTCTCTGTTATCAGATTTTCTATCTCCGTTTACCCCTTCACCCTACCTACATTTACAAACAAACTACCCCTCTTTCTTCCCCTCTTACCATTCAAAAAATACAACAACACCCGTCTTCAACCATGAGTCCCCTCAATGATCAAGAAGCCTTTGCCATTGCAGTTGAGGAAGCCAAGATTGGATATGAACAAGGTGGCATACCTGTATGACTACCCAAACCCAATCAATGTATTACAACACTGTCAACATTTCTAATCCAAAATCTCTTTCCAGATCGGTGCAGCTCTAGTTTCCAAAGATGGGAAATTGTTGGGCCGTGGACATAATATGCGCGTTCAAAAAGGAAGTGCGATTCATCATGTGAGGCTTATACTGAAGCTTTGAAGTTGTTTGGAATTTGGACGCTGATTGATATTGATGTTGATGTTAGGGAGAGACGTCCGCTTTGGAAAATTCAGGTCGTCTTCCTGCCTCGGCTTACAAGGGCTCGACCATGTATACAACGTATGTAAAGAGAATATCCTTAACATCTAACAGAAATACCGAATGAAGTAGAACAAAACTGACAAATTATCGGTAGATTGTCTCCATGTGATATGTGGTATGTTTCGTAAATATATATACAACTCGGGGCTATGCTAATCATAGCCGAAAGTACTGGAGCATGTCTTTTATACGGAATATCACGAGTAGTCGTCGGTGAAAACAACACCTTCCTCGGAGGTGAAGCATATTTGAAGCAGAGAGGAATCGAGGTTGTCAACATGCAAAATAAAGAGTGCCAAGAATTGATGGAGAAGTTCATCAGCGAGAAGCCAGAATTGTGGTATGTTATAAACTTTGATCCCAACACCCTACCTCTGACACATTACTTCTCATAGGAACGAAGATATTGGAGTCGAGAAGAGGGTCCATACCAAGGAGTGATACACTTGCCATGGCAATTCTAGCATCACTTGGTCAATCGATGGATCTCCTCGAAATAGAATTTCAGATCATCAGGGTTCACGAATGGTGTGATACCTACGAGTTAATGAGTTAGTCAACGAACAATTAAAGAATGGAGAATACCGACCATGACCAAGATTCGCAATCCATCCCTGTTTCCCTCCACCAAATCCGTTAACCATCTCCTCGACTACCCGAGTGATTTCTGACCGGGTTCCATATAGAACTCCTGGATCTGCATTGCCTTGGAAGACAATTGGGCGGTCCCCTCGTATACGAACGGCCTCCGCTGGATCTTGTAACCAGTCCAAACCTACTACCTGATATCCTAAATTGCATAAGGAATCCAAGGCATACCAGGCTCCCTTGGCAAATACAACCATTGGAACTTGCTCAAGTCCGAGCTCCTTTAGGCGTTTTGGTAGATTCGCCGATATATATGCAAGATATGGTCGTGAAAATTCCTTGAAAGAAGATGGGGATAACTCCGCAGCCCAAGAGTCGAAAACTTGAACCAACTAAAATAAATATTAATTCTGAGCACGTAAAACAGTACACCACAAATGAACTTACCTGCGCACCAGCTTTAACTTGCAAAGCTAAATACTCTACACACACTTCTGCAATCTTCTCCAGGAGAGCCTTGCTTGCTTCAGGATACCTGTAAACCCAGGTCTTGGTCTTTACAAACAGCTTGCTCCCTCCACCTTCTACCATATAACACAACAGAGTCCAAGGGGCACCACAGAATCCAAACAATGGTACTCTTCCCTTCAATTTGTGTCTCGTCAGAGTGATTGCCTTGTAAACGTAGTCCAACTCTGCCGCAACATCCACTTTTTTATTCAAGACTCGCTTGTATTGTTCGTCATCGGGTGACTCAAGGGGTTCTGGAAAGTGAGGTCCTTTTTTGTCGACCATTTCCACTGTCATGCCTAAAGCTTGAGGAATAACGAGGATGTCGGAGAATATGATGGCAGCATCGACGAGTCCGGCAAAACGTTCAATCGGTTGCAGGGTCAATGTTGATGCAATTTCTGGAGAGCGGCAGCATTCGAAGAAATCATTCTTGCCTTTGGCTTCATGGTATTCGGGAAGATAACGCCCGGCTATGAGAGTTCCAGTCATTAGCTACTTCAACCTCAGACGCCTCATAGGCTTCAAATATTGGCCATACCTTGACGCATCACCCACATCGGTGGTCGCTCAACCTTCTGACCTGAGATTTGTTAGTAATTAGGGTTCCAAAATCTTGGAGATAATTATATCTACCCCATGCTGTTCTGATGATGAGATCGTTCTGTAAGGGTTCAAATTGATGCTCCATGGTGTACCAATTAATAGCTCCAACGAAATGAGGGGAATCTCAGAAAATCAACAAATGCACAAGAATATAAAAACGCTCTGATTCTTCAAGAAATCGCTTTGAAAATTGAAGGTAAAATGGTAAGAGGATTTAGAAAGATTTGATTGAAGTGTAAAGTCTCTATGAACTTTGATCTCTTCTCTTACTAGGTATTTATTGTTAGTACCCACCTGGGCATGTCATAATTCCTACCTATGGCTGTAACCCCACCAAATTGTAAGCTTCAAGACCCACAACATTCGGAGGGACAAGGAGGGTCGGGAATAACTATTTGCCGAAATGGAAATGCCTCTCCTTGAGGGGACTTTTGATATTTTCCCTTGGAATAAATAAATAAAATAGTATTTTTTGGTTTAATTTTCGGTATAATCTAGACCAAAAACGCGTTTAATTAGGTTTAGCTTATTTATGTCTAGTTTCTAGTTTATTATAAACTAAATACATATAAAAGCACATACCTAGGTAATCTTTTATTATCAAAAGAGCTAACCCTACGGGGAGGGTGAGCGGTGGGGGCACGTGGGGGGCTAGCTTTTCATCCAATCAAAAGTCCAATTTAAAGCTAGAAAATAAATGTTGTCGGTCATTGTTCGTATTGTGGATTTTACATGAAGCTTCAATAATAGTTAATCCTGGTGTTGAACATTCGCCAGTACGATATCCTGCGCATGGAAATATAGAGTATGCCACTCTGATTCGAAAAGATCTGATTTCAATACCTCACCAATGTCGAATCGCAAAGCATCAACGGAGGCTGGTATATTTTTCAACGAGCGATGCCCCCTCGCCCATCGACTTCCTGTCGAAGGCTCAAACTTGAACATGTATGGATTTCTGAGGAGGACCTCTGTAATGCCTTTCAACGTTTCTGCGGTGCCTCAAGTACAATACGTCGACATGGAAGCTCAGTACCAGGCCCAATGGAAAGCAGGAGGAGATTGGGAAGGAGACGGATGGCGCATGTCACTGAGATGACACATGTCCCAATGTATGATCCAGGGGCTTTATGGTGCTCATCGTGGGGCCCAGAGAAGATTGAATCGCAGTGGAAAGCTCCAACTCCTCGGATTACTGAGCAATCAAAACACCCCCCGAGTCTACCAACCTGGTTAGACAATTGGACTCCTATGCCGGATCAACTTCCAGACGATTTTACAGAGACTGCAAAGAGTGGAGAATCTACAGAGAAGGATTACGAAATATCAAAACAAGAACGGCATATTCAAGACTATTTTAATGATTTTGAAACAGCCATAATGGATATTCGTCGAGAACGTAGTGCCATGAAAAGGGACGGGAAGATAGGAGAAGATGGGCAAGGTCAACGTAAACAGCTATACGGACATACTAAAGCTCTGAAACTCTGCTTATCCTTTGGTGGTAAGCTACAACAAAGTCTTACCCTTGGGCTAGTTACTAGCGATCTACTGTCTAGCACACTCAAGGCTGTTACGGATGTCGTCGTAGGAATATCCAATGGCTCTTACTCGACAGCTGAGGGTTTTCCCAAGGAAGGTCTCAACGAAAAGGCTTATGGTCATAAAAGCGGTTTTAACATGACTAAGCAGCTGCTTGCTTTTTATACAAGGGTTTGGGATGGCATTGCGTCTTGTAAAGTTTTCAAGCTCGCCGATTTTGATTCTAAGGTCATAGGAGAATATCTGTCTCTACTGGCAAGACTTCCAAGTACGAAAAAAACACAACTTCTTGTTTCTGAAATCCTTCCTTCTCTATCTGCGTTTCAACTCGACATTAACATGGAAACTATTTTATCCTTACTCAATAAGTGGTCACTAAGTTGGCTTGAAAAGTCGAAATCTCCTGCAGATACAAACAAACACTTAATCAAAGCGGAAACGTCTTTGATAGCCTCACAGCAAAGGATTAATCGTCTTCGTATGCTAGTGTGGTCCAATCGAGGCCAAGCAAAACCTGAAGTGATTCAGCGCCTTAAAGCTAGCATATTTCAAGCTTCTACAGACCTCTCAGCTGCTAGAAGCGAATTATGGGCTGCGGAGGGTGTACTCATACCTCATACCCACTCCATTAGTACACTAAGTACTATTTTGGCCAGCCTGCCTACAGAGGTAACCTCTATTCTGATCAGATGTCATTCTGAATTAATCAACTCTTCATCTTTTTGGGATCAGAAAAGTGTTGCGGGGCTCCAAGACTACCTCGCCCAATCCCACAGAATACGATTCAATTGGCTTTCTGTAGTTTCCAAACTGGAAAATCTCGATGATTCCATGTTTACAGAGATACTTAGGTCATTTCAAAACCAGGATCTCAGCCAGTTTAATCTAGACAATAGACGATATACTTTGACTTGTCGCCAGACCAGTGAACTCATTTTGAGTCATTGGACTAGCCAAGGATTTTTACTAAATGGTAACGCCATCATCAACAATTACAAAATGAAGACTCTTCGTTCTCCATGGTCCTTCGGGTGGCTTCTGCAGACTTTAAAAGAGCATGACCAATTAAGCGACGAGAGATTACAAAGTCTATTTAACTTTCTTCAAGATACTGGAGGGTATATTCATATACATGATTTGATAAATCAATCGAGAATGTTCAATCTGCGGATAAAGGACAATGTTCTGGCTGATCTTGTCAACAATATGACCTCCACCAATCTTCAAGTCGCCTACGACATTTACATGAAACATTGTGTAGGCAGAGTTGAACCAGAAGTTTGCGCCCCACTAATCGCTACAATGGTATTTCAAGGAAGCGACGGACTCTGGGCCGCATTGGACGCTCCAATCTATGCAGCAATGCCGAAATGGAAGAGAAAGGCCCCATCACCCAAGATCCTTTCACAAGCACGAATTGAGCTCGTACACGAAATGGCCAAAGCATTCGCTCACAATAAGGTCCGGAATCCAAGACAAGCTCTACGTAGTGTTACGCAATGTTGGCATTATCTTCGCGCGCACAAAGTCGAACCTACATCGGAAATCTCGAGGGCTATTACTGAGGTGGGTATTACTGCGGATGTGAGGAATGAGCAATGGGGTAGAACGCAAAGAGTGAGATGGGTTCTGGAGGTTATTGAAAAGGCGGAGGGACCGGAGGTTGCGGATGCGGTGAGGAGGGCCGTGGCTAAGTGGAGGGAAAGGTTGAGGATTAGACTTGAGAAGAAGAAGAGAGGGTATAATATGTACGAGTAGTGTATAAAACTCTCAAATAAAAGGCATTATACCTAGAGGATGTGGGCATCTCACAGCTATATCATCGCTAATCAAAAATTCATATACCAACCAACATATAACCCCAAATCACCACCACGGCATCTCCACCATCCCACCTCCCATTTCCCATACCCAACATATCACACCGCCATGAAGGATCAATACTGCGCGCACACAAAGCGTGCAGGGACAAAATAGACCCCATCTCGAAGGGCTCTGCCAGTACCGGGACAGTACTCTTTTGATATTATATTATATTTGAGAAGAAAACTTGATAAATTTGAAGTTTAACATGTAAGCAATAATGTTCAAATTGTATATACTAGTTCGAAATCCGGTTTCCTTACTTGCGAGAATTAGATCACATTCTATCCAATATTCCTACTCAATCGATACTCTTCGGCCTCCATCCCCCTTCGCACCCACTCTTCATAAGTCCACCTCGGTAAGCAACAATTCTTCGGCATATATACAGTATCCGTTTCTTCCAATATTGTATTTGTATCAATTTTCTCACTTGCCCTCATCAGCCACCTCTTGGCTTCATCTCCTTGGCCACTACGTTCTTATAATAACCTGCTAGCTTTTTGTGCATGACAATATACTCGTCTTTGTGTGCAAAGCAACTTTTGAGTTCTTCTTTGATGAGGAAAAGTACAAAGATATCGAGTTTCGACATCTAGTTTGATTATATGAAATAGGATGGATATAAGCTAAGCTGAAAACAAGGGTAAAGCTAACGAGAGTTATGATAACCTTGGAATAGTGATGGTAGTGGAGATTGTCGTGGTTATGTTTTGAAGTGTTAGTATATCGTTGTCTATGTGGAATTAGGAGGTTGGGAGATAGACGAGAGGAGATGGTTATAGGCAAAATAGTACTGAGTAGATGGTTTCTTAAAGGTTTGAAAAGGAGTCGAGAAGGAGTTGAAGAGACTTTGAATGGAATAAGAAGTTTGGGATTAGAGGACAAATTGATACAGCACGGTGTAGTACTGTAGTAGTTCGATCATATAAATTTACTGCAGATAATAGATGAATCATACTGGTTACTACAGTACACTTTCCATCGATTGGTTGAATCTATATAGGTAGATAACTGACCGAATCATATGATTATGATCGAGATCGAAAGGGGCACTGAACAGAGATTATGTAAAGCTTTCCCACCAACTATTGGTTCTTTCGAAGAGTTCTGCAAGTATTTAATGCCCATATCAGAGAGGGTTTTCCCCATGTGCGGCTTGGTTTTTGCTAATGGCTTGAAATTTTGATTTTGGGTTAGGGGTGGAAAGGGGCATTTTATGGGGATGCGGAAGAGTGAGTTTGATGGTTTCGATCATTGGTTGATTGGTTGATTGGTGGATATGGTGGATTGTTTGATTGTTTGATTTTTGGCTGGAGATTCATGGATGGTGGAAATATTGTTTGTGTATCTTCCTAATTGCATCGATCACTAGCTATCACACCATGTGCGTGCATTTATTCCTCATCTTCCATCTTTCTCAGATTACCAATGTTATACAACAAACCACCCAATTTGCTCTTCTTTTCCTCTTCCAAAATCCCGTCGCTATCCTGTGACACGAATCCCTCCTGCTGCACATTAACAAACTCTCCGTTCTCGTATTTGAAGAATTGTAATGGGTCTGTAGTTGGGGAGCTGGCTTCTTTTACAGTGGTGATTGAACCGGATTCGTGGATGTTGTCGATGGAGATGATGAGGGAGAATCGGGATGAGGGGGTGGGGTTGCTGAGTGTGCATGAGAGGGCGTTGCCAGGAAGTTGGAGGGTTTGGGTATGGGTGAGCTGATTGGAGGTGGTGAGGGCGTAGATAAATGCGGCGGGGACACTGGGGGGTTTGTTAGATTGGGGTTGATCTTGGATTCTTGCAAAGATAGAGGAAACTTACCCTTCGGATGTAGCTATGATGATATCTTGGTTCGATGATTCATCTCTAGCATGATAGATACCTGTTACTGCAATCTTCTTGGGTTCGACTTCTTGTTCGACTTTGGTAGTTTCCGCGTAGAGTGCTTCTACTTGAGACTTGAGATTTACTTTGGATAGTAAGGATCCGCTGGGCCAGTTCCAAATGTGTAGATCATCGTCTCCGCCGCCAGAAATGAGAATTTCTGGCGTCGTAAACGGAATACACAATCGACTGACGTATTCAATATGACCGAGACAGAACCCCTCGATAACATGCGCTTGCGGAATTCCTCGACTAATGCGAATGTGCTCATCACGATCGGCTGTAAGAATGTATTGGCGACCAGATACCGAAGCCACCAAGATGTCTGTCAACATGGAAACATGACCAAGGAGAAGTTTGTGCTCGAAATCTGGACCACTTTTCTCGGATACTTTGTTAGACTGTTTCTTTTGAGCCTCAAGTGCTTTCAAATTACGTGCAGAATGTACTGTCAGAGCGCTGGCTGAAGGCTGAAACATCTTTGGAGCTTGTTTTTCGGTAGAGGCATCTTCAGTAATTGATGGAACTGAAGGAGATGGGATGAGAGGAAGAGAATACACATCTCCAAATTTGTCGGCACTGATTATGGTACTGCAGTCATCGGTAGTAGCGAGAGCACAGGGTCGTTTAGGCATAGTACTGGAATTGTCAATCATAGCCGTTCATGAGAATTGGTATTCATGGATTTCTTACCGGTCACTGATTTGCTTTAGCCCCTTTCCTATCGCATCATCCCATGCCAATACTCTAATAGTTTTATCTTCGCCTGTAACTGCAATCACGTGTTGAAGGTCTCTTGTGATAGTTAAAGCAGTAATAGGTGAAGGCTCAATAATCTTGGGTGGCGAAGTGTTCTTCGCCTTCTTCTTTACTTGCTGTACCACGACAGTCTTTTCTCCAGCTTCCTCGCCAACAGATAACTTCCGTCTCTTCGCTGGCGGGGTTGACGATCCCAATATGGCATCTGAAGTAGATGTCTCAGGAATCTGGACCTCGCTTTTGGTTTGTGCCTCTTCCCCAGTCGTCTTTGATCCATTGGTACTTTCTGTGATTGGAGACTTCCATGTTGAAAGGTATGAACCATCCTTAATATCAAAAGTATCTATGCTTGAGCCTCGAGCTGCCAGAAGATAATTACCACATTGCTTGAGGCATTGGTATGGTGCTCTGAGTTTTGACATCTTTCTTATTAAGTTGAACTTTCTTTATATGGTAATCCTTCCTCGAAGCAGCTATATTCCAAAATCAAAATTATCAAAATTATCAAAATATCAAAATACCAAAATATATAAAATCCTTATTATTAGTCAGAATCTCGAATTTCTCTATTTTACAAGGGTCTGAGCTTCTTGACCAATCAAATTATATTTTCGCATGATAATTGACGCTAAACACTAGCGGCTCCCACATTTTGGAATTTTATCAAATCTATCCCAACCCATCCATATCTTTTTTTCCCCCCCTCCTACTCCTACTCTTAAATCAACTTTGCGACAATCACATCAAATTTCTTCAACGAAGAAATCTCCCTCAACCTCAATACAATAAATTTGTCCTTAAACATCCTACCTTCACAAATAAGAAGATATGGGGGGCAAATCAGAAAACAAGGCCGGCTACTTCGATAAGCTCAAGGGCTTGCTCGAGGAGTACAAGTCCATCTTCATCGTCACCGTCGACAATGTCAGCTCTCAACAAATGCACGAGATCCGTGGATCTCTCCGTGGACAGGGTGTTGTCTTGATGGGAAAGAACACCATGGTACGTTGCTTGAAATTGAAGGAATTGTTGTATTTTTGCGCAATCAGAAAAACTAATATTTTGGTGATTTGAATAGGTTCGCCGTGCCGTCAAGGGCTTCGTCAACGACAACCCAGAATACGAGCGTCTCCTTCCTTTCGTCAAGGGTAACGTTGGTTTCGTTTTCACCAACGATGATCTCAAGACCATCCGTGACAAGATTCTCGACAACAAGGTTGCTGCTCCAGCCAGAGCTGGTGCCGTTGCCCCTGCCGATGTCTTCGTCCCAGCCGGTAACACTGGTATGGAACCAGGAAAGACCTCTTTCTTCCAAGCTCTCGGTGTCCCAACCAAGATTGCCCGTGGTACCATTGAAATTACCGCAGACTTGAAGCTCGTTGAGGCTGGTTCCAAGGTCGGAGCTTCCGAGGCTACCCTTCTTAACATGTTGAACATTTCTCCGTTCACATATGGTATGGGTATCTCCCAAGTTTACGATGCTGGTAACACCTTCCCACCAAGTGTTCTCGACATTGAGGAGTCCCAACTTCTCAAGGCTTTCAGCAGCGCTATCACTACCATCGCTGCTATCTCCTTGGCTGCCAACTTCCCAACCCTTCCATCTGTTATGCACTCTGTTGTCAACAGCTACAAGAAGGTCTTGGCCGTTGCCATCTCCACCGACTACAGCTGGTCTGAGATTGATGAGTTGAAGGACCGCATCGCCAACCCAGAGGCCTACGCCAGTGCCGGACCTGTCGCCACTGAGGCTGCCCCAGCCGCCGCCGCTGCTGAGGAGGCCAAGAAGGAGGAGTCCGAGGCCGAAGATTCTGCCGATGAGGGATTCGGAGGAATGTTCGACTAAGTCTTTCATAGATCTATCTGATATGAATTCTCTGTATGTCTGAAAGGATATATAAGAAGACATGATGATCATCTAGTAGTCATACCAGTATTTTGACTCTGGAGAAATAAGAAAAACTTAACAAGTCAAAGCATGTATATTATGGTATGACATTGAAATGTGATGTGAAGATCACTAGTCTATCATTTTTAAAAGGTTAGTCATTAATTATTCTTTACATACTTTTTTCTTTTTCCTTCAAGCTTTGTGATGAACGATTCATAGCTTTTTAACCCCGAGTGCATGCGCACGTTGAAGATTAAAAACAACAACACTCTAATTTTTTCCTGAATGCTTTCAATGTTATCATTATATTAAACAATCATTTATGGTCGTAATCATAAGCTAACTATCTCTTCAGGATTTGCATCTTTTCCCAATACTTGCCTAGCAATCTCGATAGCTTCGTTCGGCAATCCAGCCAATTTAGCAACCTTGAGAGCGTGACTCTGTTTGTTGATACCCTCCTTCAATCTATACTTATACCTGAATGCTCCATCTGTGCTCCCATCCTCTTCTACATCTGTACAATAGAAGCCCACCCCATCCATACTTTTCTCCTCTACCAAGTCAGCCAGTGCATGGAAATGCGTCGCAAATAACACCCTGCATTTGTTCACATGATAAAGATGATGCAGACATGCAAACGCCACAGCAATACCATCCGTAGGTGTTGTTCCTCTGCCGATTTCATCCATAATGACAAATGATCGTGATGTCGCATTCTTCAAAATTGTCGCACTCTCCAACATCTCCACCATGAACGTTGATTGATCTCGATATAGATTATCTGCAGATCCAACACGACTGAATATGTGATCTACAATCCCCAGCTCTGCATATTCAGCTGGTACATATGAGCCCACTTGTGCAAGAACCGTGATCAATGCATTTTGTCGCAAAAAAGTACTCTTGCCTGCCATGTTTGGTCCGGTAATTAACCAAGCTTGGTGGACGTCTCCCACGAGACAATCATTGGAAACAAAACTTCGACCTTCTTCCTCGAGGCCAGTCTCAACAGTAGGATGTCTTCCGCCAATAATTTTATGCGCCGAGCTTGTATTAAGGCTAGGACGAGTCCAACCCCTTTCACTCGCCAACGTCGCAAATGAACATGCGATATCGATTTCATCCAGCACAGCAGCGTTGCGACGAAGTTTCACAAGGTTGGTAATGGCCAATTCGCGGAGTTTGTAGAAGAGACGTTGTTCTTCGGCGCGAATGTGGATGCGACATTGATCGATTTCTTGGCCTAGGGATGACCATTCGGGATGGTGGAGGGAACGAGTAGTTCTGCTGGAGCTGATGGTGCGGGCTTCAGGCATCGTGATATTTATGTCCTTGCCTTTGACATGACAGATGTGGCCGAGGCCGGGGGTGAAGCGAAGGGTGAGACTTGTTGCGCCGAGACGGTCGCAGAGGGAGGCTGCGAGGGCGGTCTTTCGATCGGAGAGGGAGGAAAGCTTTTCGTGGAGACGTTGGAGGGTTTTGGTGGCGGTTGTTTTCATTATCCATGCTTCATTTTCTGGGTTGTAGTATTCGCGGATGCTGTTGGGTGGTTTCTTGCGGTTGCTTTTCCGAAGGGTGGAGGTTTCTTCTGTGGTTCCTTCTGAGGCGACGATTGCTTCGGCCAGTGCTTGCATTTCTCCACTTTCGCCTTCTTCGATACGGTGTTGTTGGACGAGTCCTTCTTCGTCAATGGCGTCTGTGATTGCTTCCGCGAGTTCTATCGTGTCTTGGAGGTTAATACGAGCAAGCAATGCCTGTACACAAGGCTCGGGCGTGGCATTCTGACGTTCGAGTGTATATGCAACATCTCGAGTAGCATATATCGTGGTAGCCAGATCTAGAAGGTCATCGCCATCTCCTCTACCGAATGCAAATTTCTGTAACAGGCGATGAGAATCGTGGCTACGTTTGAGGAGAGTTGTTACTCGTTCCCGAAGAGACTCATCTTCGAGCATGTATGTCACGAGATCGAGTCGAGAATTTATTACATCCATAGATGTTGAAGGAGATGCTATTATTTTGGTTAGCTTTTCGATAACACTGAAATGCCGAACGAACTCACCAAGCCAATTTTCCAATAGCCTTGCACCTCCTTTAGTAACTGTGCGTCGAATTGTGTGTAGCAGACTACCACTGAAGTTATCCTCCTTGATGGTCTTTTTAATTTCTAAAGCTCTCATAGTATTCTTGTCGATTCCCATGACATTCAATTGACGAATAGGGGGATGAAGTTTCATGCTGGTGCTTTGTAATCTTGTCTCGACATAATGAAGCAGGCAGCTACCAGCGGATATCTCTTCCTCCGTAAACGTGTTTACCAAGGATGGTGAGACTGCCGATTCCAGCATAGGAGTCCATTCAGGTATAGGCCGAACTTCGGGTAGCGTTGCATAAGTGATTATGTGGTGTTCATCAGTGAGAACGGAAAATATTTTGTGGCTTTTCAAAGATTTGATCTCTTCGTCAAGCACAATCTCACGTGGGGCTATACGAGCCAGGAATGAAGGAAGTTCTGGTATTGATAACTTTTGTGTGAAGAACTGGCCAGTCGATAAATCCAACCAAGCCAGACCGATTGGTTTGTGGTGTATCTCACGTTCAACGGTATCAGCTTGTGCATCGTGTTGCACGTGTATCGCAAGCACATAATTGTTCGATAGAGGATCCATAAAACCTTCATCAATGAGAGTGCCAGGTGTGACAATACGTGAGACTCTTCGGTCATGCATGAGACCTCCAGATTTCACCTTGTCTGATAAGTCATTTGGAAACTCTTCCGAAATGGCAACATAGCGATTTAGGTCTTGAACAAGTATCTTCAAATAGCGATCAAGTTGATGAAAAGGAAACCCAGCCTATTTCCCGTTATTAAGGGGTAGTTTGATATCATTATGATAACTTACCATAGAAACGGGTCCAGCATTTGTTTTCCTCTGAGCAATTTTGAGACCTAGAAGCGGACCAAATTCATCCGCATGCTCGAAATATAATTCATAGAAACCACCAACACGTGTTACAACGACGCAATTTTTAAACTTCAGCATATTACTACGCGCTTGCATCATCACGGTTGGATATGGTGGTGGCTCATATTCAATTTCCAGTGGTTTCAGAGAAAGCAGTCCCTGATGAATTCCCACTTCATCGGAAGTTTTGGTCCTCTTGGCTTTTTTCTCATCTATTGCCGCAGATGAAGTGACCTGTGATTCTTGAACTTCCGAAGATTCAGAGTCAAGAGTAATCAAGCCTTGGGGTAATTTTTCCGGGCGCCTAGCTCTCTTGGAAGGTTTTGCCTTCTTTGTATCCTCTTCTAGATCTTGCGAGGTCGTGGAATTTGGCACTTCTTGAGACTCGGCTGCTGCCGGCTCTGGTTCTTGAAGTAAATCCTGGACATCTTCAGGAGATTGCAGTGAAGCTTTTTCGGGTGATTTATCCTTAATAATCAATTTCTCCAAGATCAAAGGCTCTAGAGGTCTCAAATCCAATCCATGGGGAAGGTCGTTGAAATTGAAAGAAGATGTCGTTTTCTTCCCTCGATGGAAAACTTGAGGTTTAAAATGAATGAAATCATGTTTAGTAGCAGCTAAAAGAGTGATATGAGACGAAGAATAGCCAATACATGGTCTAGTAGTATTCAACGAAGGAAAAGGAACGAAAGCATTGTACATGCGAAAGTTTCTCGCATTAAAGAATGACATTTGAGTTTCAAAAAATCGACATTCCAATTAGCAATTGGCAATTGGCAATTGGCAATTGTGATCAACATTAACCAAATTGAGAAAGCGTGGATGGATGGGGCTGGGTTGGCGGTGATTATTTTTTTAGTGTTTTGTTTGTTTGTTTGTTTTGTTTGTGTGTGTGGTTCTATATAGAATGAGGGTGGATGTAAAAGGATTAGTAATATCTGTTAGTGAGGTGACATCATCCAATCAAGAAGCCGTAGTTTAGAAGCAAAATCAGATATATATACATACCTACCTATAAAGTGATACTATTCACATATTTGTCAATCCATTGATAATAATGGATTACTTTGTAAATGTATATTTATTAATATCACTCACTCACTTCCCTTATAGTTGTGATCGGAAATGCGAGTCTAAAGGCTAATATAACCACCTTACCCCCTGGTTACCCTCGCTTTACTAGGTAGAAATTAGTGCTTACTTGAAGCTTTTGTAATGTTTTGCTAATACAATAAATAATCCATAACTTTGATGAAAGAGTATATATAAAAGTAACCCAAGTGTAACAAATCCAAAAGAGGAATGTGGGACTACTTACTTACCTACTTCTCTCTCACAAATCATCACCAACCACTTATTAACTCTTTTGTAATCATCACTAATTCACTCAAAATACGCAGTACCTTTGAAAGGGGAGGAGGAGGGGGAGGGGAAGGGGAAGGATGACTTCTTTGATCAGTTCAACGGGATATAAAGTGATATAAGAAGCTCTTTTCTATTCGAGTTTTCTTTATTCCATATCATTCAAACTTAATATCCTTCACCTTGACTCAACAATCCATTCCCAACTTTTCCATATCAACCTTTTCAATCCATCAATCTCCATCAATCTCTCATCATGGCTCCTAAAGTAGCTATCGTCTTTGTAAGTAGCTCTCTACAACACCCCACTATTGTATGGAAATACTAGATAGACACCGTCGATACATATCTATTAATTTCATTCATACTCCAACCCATTCTTTACATTTTCTTGCATTTACTCACGAAACATTATGATACTAATTATTATCTCCAATCCAGTACTCCATGTACGGCCACATCCAAAAGCTTGCCGAGGCCGAAAAGGAAGGTCTCAAGAAAGCCGGAATTGAAGCAGATCTCTTCCAGTAAGTCAACACTTTATGCCTTCAAATCGAACAATCGATGCCATACTAAATTACCAATAGAGTTCCAGAGACTCTTCCCCAAGAAGTTTTGACTAAGATGCACGCTCCTCCTAAATCAGATATTCCAGTCATTGACCAGAAGACTCTTGCAACCTATGTAAGTTCTACCCAGATATATACAATCACTCAAGTCGTTTTGAACAATGGGATCATACTACCAATCTTCCATGCCTGCTTCGTCCCAAAAATCAACACCACACCCCCACCCCCAAAACCACCCAACTAACACACATCAGGATGCATTCCTCTTCGGCATCCCCACCCGTTATGGCAACTTCCCCGCACAATGGAAAGCCTTCTGGGACGCCACTGGCAGCCAATGGCAAACCGGCGGCTACTGGGGTAAATACGCCGGAATCTTCGTTTCCACCGGTACCCCAGGTGGTGGACAAGAAAGCACCGTCATTGCCTCTTTATCAACACTGGCTCATCACGGTATCATCTATGTTCCATTGGGTTATGCCAAGTCCTTTCCCCAATTGGCCAATTTGACCGAGGTGAGAGGTGGTTCGCCTTGGGGCGCGGGTACTTTTGCTGTAAGTTTTGTTCCGTGTGGATGATGCTGGGGGGATTTCGTACATGTCAAGGGGAATGTGACTAATGAATTACTAGGCTGCCGATGGATCTCGTCATCCTTCTGCACTCGAGATAGAGCTTGCTACTATCCAAGGCGAGGAATTTGGAAAGGCCATCAGTAAAGTTAATTTTGCTTGACTAGATGTGAGTTACACCAACCACAGCCCACTCAGTCGCACCACTAACTTTCATGAACAGGGTCCTACGACGACTAATGATGGAGAAGTGAAGCCAACGACAGTAACGGATAGCAATGAAGCAACGAAAAATACCAAGCAATCAAATCAGAGAGCTGAAACAGTTCATGCCGAAGGAGGAACAGGTACTAAAGACAAAGAAGGCCCATGTGGCTTGCCTGCCAAGTGCACAATTCAATAGTTGAGAATTCTCAGGAGAGCAAAATCTACAAATCTTCAAAAGTTATCCTCACTTGTTCATTATAAGTGATTGCCAGGTACCTCGTGATGTGATATAAGTGACACGGACACCTTACCCCCAGAAGGATCAAAAATCATTGCAGCATTCAAAGTTTGGATTTATATTTTGTTTCGTAAGACTGCTCACTCGTATGGAATGACCCCCCATTTTTGATTCAGCTGTCTCGCCGTTGCCCATAACCGACTCTAGTTTCCTACCATGAAACATCTGAAATAATCTATTGTACATTGCGGCTATCTCTAAACGCCACGCTCCTAAACAGGTATTGCCACCATAGAACGCCTTGATGTTAAAACACTGGAATCATACAATACAAGAAAGAGATAAGCGTGTAAACACACAACAAAATTCTGGAAAATATGTTTATATGTATCACTGAACCACCCCGCTTTCTTTACGAAAGCAAATTCCGCAGCGATGGACTCGCACTTGCTCCGCCATTGACACGATTATCATTTGGTCTCACGCCGTTTAGTTGAGGTGGAGGACCATTTGGTTGCCGGTTTATTGGCGGGCTACCGTGTGGTGCTCCATACGGGCGAGGATTCATCGGCGCATTATTTTGTGGGAAAGGATGTTCTGGGGCGCGAGGAGGCGGCCCGCCGTTTGTCAAATGATGAGGGGGTCGATTAGAGACATATGGTCCGTACCCTCCATTTTGCATGTGAATAGGTGGCGGTCCAGCAAGTCGATGGGGGGATGGCGGGTAGCCGTTAGGCGTTTGTGAAAAACGACCATTCTGATGGGGGGAATGTTGTAAACCTTGCACAGGTTGATGATTATGAGGTGGCCCTCCAATGTGTGGCGCAACTCCAGGCATCCTTGGTGAATGATTGCCATTAACTTGATGTACGACAGCAATGTTAGTTGGTACAGGGGAGTGGCGTGCCCAGTTGTTATATGGCGCATTGGATGGATACGATGGAGGTTGAGGGGGCCATGGATATTGATGCAGTGCATGATTGCGCTCAGGCTCGGGTAGAGGAATATTCGCCATCATGGGTGCAGAAGTTGGAACAGGAAGCGACACCGGAGTTCTAGAAACTTCACGATCGCTTATCATGGGCAAAGGTATAGGTGGAGGGGTCGGTGTGGGTGTGGGTTCTTTTCGAATCTTCTTCCAGTGGCATTGATGACATTGAAAATCTGTAGGGACAGGGACCGGTTTTTGTGTGTTTTGATGCAAAGCCGCGGCTGCCAGTGCAACATGGACTCCGTTTCTTTCACCCGTCACGCCGTTAGATAAATGACCGTTGGTGAGGCCAGGGCTGTCTGATTTAGTAGGATCGTGGTCCAATATGGCATCAAGGGGAGCTGCGGGACTGCTATTCGCAACGGTAGCTTCAATGACCGGCCACCATTTAGGACTAACATCAACACTACAGGTGACACACTTTTTCTCCAAATCGCGCACCGAAGGTGAACCATTCACTGGCGAGTCCTCAACTTTGACTAATGTCAAAGAAGCACGTCTGTTAGTAGCTGCAGATATAGAAGGTCCCGTGGTAGATGTCCGACGATTTTGGGTCGTTCCAACATTGACAGAATTGGCCGCTCTAGTAGATTGATTGACAAGATTCGCTTTACGAACCGTGCCAGTCAGAGCTAAGTCGGCCTGTTTGAAGTTTTGTACATAGAGCTGCAATGCATTAAGGCCCGTTTCATCAACGATATCATGCATGCGATGAACGATAGTCTTGGTCGGTACATGTTCCTTGCACCAGATAGCGGCAGACATGGCTCCCATTTCGCCGTTGATGTTTACAATATTATGTTGATCGCGGCGAGATCCTTTCACGGGGGCGATGTCGAATCCCAAAATGTACCCATTTTGGTGCGCACATTCTACGTGTACTGCGATGCTTCATTTAGTAACAGGGCAATCAAGGGTGTGTAAATTGACTCTTACCAGGAGCTCGACATGAGTGGCAATTAACACAGGCACCGCCTTTCTTCTTGCATGCTTTGCAGATGTCGTCATACCTATTCGAAGGTATCGACGGAATTCCTTCAGATGGAACGAGGGCTTTCGCATCCCCGAACTTTACTTCGGGTGTGAAGACAGCACAGGTGACGTGTACCCAGTTATTATTGGCTGTACGCTTCAGCGGCTCTCGAGGATTGATGGGCTTGTTCAATTCTTCTTGCTTCTTTCGGAAGTAATCTGCAGCTTTCTGCGCATTTTCCCTCTCCACGCGATCGCGCTCCCGTTCCTTCTCGCTTTTCTTCTTGTGAGAGATCCTAGGGGGTTCCACAAAATCTTGCTCCGTGTACTCGATTGGACATAGCATGCACTTGTATTGCTGAGATAGTGAGCAATAGCACAAACATAAATGGGAGGTCGAGTGTACTTACTATTGACACTTTGGGATCTTTGTCGTTCAAGCACATGTCACAAGTCCATTTGCTGGGACTTCGGTTATCAACAACACCGTAGCAGTTTCGATGTACAGCCATTCTGCATTCCTTGCAAGAAAGGTGTTGGTCTCCCAAGGGTTCCATCTGGGAACAAACAGCACACGGGAGAATTTTTGGCTTAGGGACTTCTGGTGGCGGCGGTGGAGGAGGGGGAGGCTTCTCAACTATTGGTTTCTTTTTAGGTTGTGCAGGTGTTACTGTAGCAACGTTTTCGGGGGCAGAATCCGGGATTTCCTTGCTATCAGAACTGGTTTTAACTTTCTTCTTGGGTGGCTCCGACGTTGTCGTTACTGGAGGTGCAGGCGCGGGAGTACTACCAGTCGATACAGGTGCTGTAGCGGGGAGAACGTCAACCTGGCCAAAACCCTCGTTCGCAGCTTTGAGTTCTCTAAGAAATTCTTCGTCCATTTTCCGTTTCGAAGCTCGCCCTCCTGAAGCCGCAACTTTTTTGGCTACCTCTTCGATATCTTCATACTGTATTGCATAACGGCGCCAGAGCTCTGCGCATCTTTGACATAACGCTACTACAAGTTGATTGCCTTTCTCTTTTGCGGCACCCTTGCTATTTGGATTTTCAGGTACCGTAGTGCCCGCAGGAGTGTTTGGAGCTCGTCTCCATCGCTGTGAGCTTCTTGTGGAACAGAACTTACAATGGAAACCCTTCTTTTTCTGTAAAACCTTGTCGTTATCGAAAGCAGAATCATCATGATCATCAGCAATGTCATCCTGTAACTTGCCCAAAGCGGCCTCGGCTTTTTTGGCCTCCTTTTTGCCTTTTCGTCCCGAGTAATTACCCCATATCTGTTTTCCCCTGTCTGTCTTTTTCCAAGTGTAATAAAATCGTACAACATCAGCAGGACTCATAGTCTTCACATGTCTTTTAATGCTTAGCCACTCAGACCCAAATTTAGTAACACCGTCCTCGAATTTTTTCAGCTCGGCGGAACTCGGCTCGGGCTCTTTGAATGTCTTCTTATCGGTTGTGGAGAGTGCTTCGAGCGCTTTATCGACATTGAAGTTGTTCGAATAAAGAAGCTGCAAGGCCACATCGAGCAAATTGGTCGAAAATTCTGGTAGGCCCAGAGGTTTGGCCATTGCTTTCGCACGAATCATATAATCATTTACCAACTGCTCATACGCAGGGACATCCAAAGGCGAAGCCGCGTCGTCCATCCCCCGCTCAGCGCTGGTAGAAGCTTCACCTACTTCTGGAATCTTGAAAAGCAACGTCGCCGTATTTTTAGGGTCATCATTAGCTGCATCGTCACCCCGATGAATATATCCGTTCGGCTCATCCATTACCCATATCGGCCTCTTTTCCCGGGCAACCTTGTCGGCTTCTAGTGCGGCTATAGTCTCTTTTGATAGCTTTGCATCCTTTCTGTGGCTGCTGCTTCCTCCCTTGATGTATTTCTTCTTGATTTCTACGGCCTTTACATACTCCACAGGTCTACCGGGCCATATTGGAACATTGGCTTGATGTCGAGCTCCAATTCTGGAGCCGGCTCTTGGGTATATGCGATCGTCATAGTCTAGTGCATCCTCAACTCGGCAATGTTGACCCAGATAGCGAAAGAGCCATAGGCTCGCTTGATGAATTTGTTCTGCTGTACCTACGTGAGTAGACATCTCGACATCTTGAGAGCCCGGTGAGGTGCTCCCGTTTGTATCAAGTGCGTCGCCCACTGCTGTGGGGAAATCATCTTCGTCTTCATTCATCTCATCATCGTCGGCGTCAATTGTTCCATCGGTAATGTTTGGAGTATTACGAGCCTCGAGCTTTTTCTCTTGAGCCTTGCTGCAAGGTCCACAAGCCCAAGCGAATCCCCTCGAGGGTTTCTTCAGTAATGGAGGATTAACACAACTCATGTGATAGGTATTCTGGCAAACTGCACAGTCAACAGAATCATTGCTAAATAATCAGCTCAACTCCAGATTTGAAGATTTCGGGAATACGCACCTTGCACTGTACCTGCTGCAACGTTTACAGGTTTTCACGGCACTAGTATACTCTTTCCCACGTCCCGCCTCCACAACGATGTACCCCCAACGCTCGTCAAGGACTTTTTTGACTTGAACTGGTACATTTATGACCTGAAAAGTGGGGATGACATCGTAGTATCGGGTAATATAACGATCATACAATTTCTCGTACCAAAAGCTGTCTTTCGTCATTCTCAAATCATCCAGATTTTTTACTTCGGCTTTGTGCTTGATCTGACATTTTCCACGTAAAGCTGTGAGGGGGCTAACGTCGGAATGCATGGATGCGAAAACTTGACGTGTATCGCTAACCTTTTTTCCAATTTCCTTAGGTCGGTAATACCAGTTGAGCCGTAATGCATCAATGGGCTCTTTGACGTCGTTCTTGATATGTAAAAACTCCATGATTCGACCAAGATAATATGGTTCCCCAGGAGGCTCACATACTAGATACACGTGATCTGATAATCTGTTAGCATTACAAAATGATTGGAAAGGAAGCAGGTATATCCATGGCTTTGGCATGCGTACCATTGACTGATAGAATGGTGCCGTCATCCGCTACAAGTTTTCCATCCTTCAAACGTGCCCCACAGTTATCGAAGGTCAACATGTTTGAATCATGCATAGCCATGTTTACTCTGGAAGTATTTGCCTGTAATGTAGAGCCATTCTTCACGACGCTTTGCGCCAAAGGCGGAGCTACAGCTGCGGCTGTTTGAGCAGGGGGTTTCTTTTTCTTGGAGCTCTGTGTAGTTGGTACTGATGGATTCGCAGAGAATGTAGAGGTGCCAGGAATAGGTTCCTTGTTATGATTTTGTGTTGTTGCGACGGGCTCTGTTTCAGGGGCGGTTATCTTCTTCGCGGGAGTTGTCGATGGCCCTGTATCTGTAGAAGTTGACGGACGAGAATCATTGGCACGAGCCGTCTTGCGCCCCTCCTTCATGGCCGCTGCTATTTCTATATCCACATCCATCTCCTTGTCTTCTGCATAATTTGGTCTTGATGTACCAGCTCGATTGCGCGAGCGAGTGCCGTAAGCCGCACCGCCCATGCCGTTGGTTCCGGCATCCTTATTCGATCGATTGGAAGAGGTGAAGTTGATCGCGGCCAAAGACAGAGATTCGGAATCGCGAAGAGCTAATAATTCTTTCTCCAGTCCTGTGCTCGGCGGCGCATCAGTCGATACCTTGGATTCAGATACAGTTTTCGTTGCATCTACGGCCTGTGAGTCGTGGGCAGAGCCCGCATTCCCAACCGCATCCCTCTCTTGCGGGGGAAGGGTATTGGATGAGCCTTCGACGCTAGTACCAGCATTAATTTCCTTGGTCATGACGATTGTATCGCAAACAAATCCGTGGCGGAAATGATCGAAAATTGGGCTCTGAATTGGAGCGCTTCCCGCGAGAACGGGGTGCGAGAAGCGCTATATATGAGGCTGTCGGACGATTATTGCAAGGTTTCGACCCATCAGAGGAATCGGGAGGTTATGAGATTGCTTTGGTATGGAACGATTTGGAAATCCGAGAATAATGTGGTTGGAAGGTAGATTTTTTAAGATGGTAGAAAGGGCGATGGTGGGATGGCAACAAGGTGACAATTAGTAGAACTAAGACGAGGCTATTGGTGGTGAGCTCTCAAGAACATATAAATTGACTGGAGAGTCGGAATGCACAAACCCTAGACCAATGACCGAAATTGGGCAATATCTTATCTTTATCGACGGAATGTGTAATAAAAATGAAGGATAGAGTGAAGGGACCTCGGGGGGGAAAGTAGGTAAATTTGAGAGAAATTATGAAAGTTTAGATGAATGATTCGAGCAAACAAATTGGAAGTTGGTAAATGTAAAAAGAGTTGAATAGAAAGAAGTTGGTGATGGTGATGGTGATGGGTGATGGATGTAGAATAATATTGTTATGGATCCTATGGCTTGCCGTATAAAGTTAAGGTCAAGGTCAGAGACTAAGACTGCCCAGGTGTAGGTAGGTAGGTAGGTAGGTAGGTAGGTAGGTAGGTAGGTAGGTAGGTAGGTAGGTAGGTAGGTAGGTAGGTAGGTAGGTAGGTAGCACAGACAAGAGAGGACAAGACAGGACAATCAATACAAAGCTGCTTAGAAGAGAGATCAGAGTCCTAGACCAGTCAAATTCTTGGATTCTTGGATTCTTGGATTCTTGGAATTCCTCTCTCCCTCTCCATCTCCCTCTCAAGCAAGTGACTTCAAGGCAATGCTATTAGTAGGTACTAGGTAGGTAGGTAGGTAGGTAGGTAGGTAGGTAGGTAATCTTTTCATCAACTCTCTCAAAAGTCCAAGGACAAAAAAGTACACTCGGTCACTTAGGCAATGGAATGGATAATGGAATTGGGAAGAGGAAGAGGAAGAGGAAGAGAATGAGGATGAGGATGAGGATGAGGAAGAGAATGAGAATGATCACAGCTAGTACGGTACCGGTAGATCCATTGAATAAACAGGTGGGAATGAATGGGAATTTTGTTAGCTTACTAATAATAGCGAACCAAAAAGATATGATATGGCGCGGCGCTAAGTGGTGCCTGCATAGAAATCAACACCTGGGCAACCCTTTTTCTTCCCTTTCCCTTTCCCTTCCCTTCCCTTCCCTTCCCTTCCCTTTTCCGCTGGGTAAGGTAATGGGAGAAGGCGGCAGTTTAAAGAATCCATGTCGACAACCTTGGAAGTACCTAGTATACCTAGTAGGTAATTGCTTCTCTGTCCAATCAGGTACTAGATAGGTAAAATAAAAGGTAAATGTTGATATATATTACCCAGAAAGGTAATCTTACAAAGTATATAAAAGTATATAAAAACCATGTAAATATCTACCTAGTAGTACCTAGTACCTAGTCCCAAGTAAAGACGTATGACTTTTGAAAATGAATGACTGTACGGAGTAAAAGATTGAAGTCATTCTCTGATACTACCTACTTATTACTTGATCTCGAACAATCTTTCAAATGCGATGCTGGATGTAGTCTCCACTTTTTAGGCGGGGGTGATTTATTATCATCCTTGCTAGCTTAACCTGGAAAATCCGGAATGCCGATGAGTTGATTACTAGGTAATTGATCACGTGTAAATCTCCCCTCCTCTCCCCTCCTCTCCCCTCCACATCCGGTCAAAAAGGATCTCGCCGACCTAGGAATATATATTCATTCTGTCAATTCTGTCAATAAATTCACTCACCTCATCTATTGATTGACTCTGACGACGCTGACTCATTCTTTTGCTTACTTTCATCTAAGAGAAATTGCTCTCTGTTCCCTCAGTACCTGTAATTACTACATAGTAGGTATTCAATTTTGGCCGTCAAAAAGACTGCTCATATCTTTCTACGGCTCAATCTATCATCAAACTTCTTCTTCTTCCTCCTCCTCCTCCTCTTCCACTTCCACTTCCACTTCCTCTTCTTCCATACCTACTACGTTTGTCTTTTTATAAATCCTTCTCCCTTGTCGTTCCTTTCCTTTGCATCACAAATGACTTATTGCTTTCTCTACGCTTTTTCGCAGACTAAACCCAATTCTTCAATATTCAAACCAACCTGAAGATGAAAAAGTCTAATGCCACTCGGTCTGGTATGTACCACAAAACTACCATAGATGCAACAAGAGTTGCTTCTACAACAATCTCCCGCCTTGCTGTGAAAAGAACATTTGATGAGTTGAATGATTCCGAAGGATCACGAGGGACCTCATCTCCCTCTCATTCCTCCCATCTCGAAACTGGAGTATCTAAACAGAGAGATTTCATCCGCCCAACTCTCAAAAATGAAAATCCCGGGGCTCTAAAGGCAAGTGAAATTGATAATCTTACTGTCCAAAGTTTTTCAGAGTATTCCCAGAGAAGGCAACTTGCTTTAACGCCAACCCCAACACTAAATCCCTTGCTTGATTTAGCACATCCTGCATATCAACTACCAAATCAACTAATCGAAAACTTTGCTGCCCTGGGAATCAAATCTATATATCCCTGGCAATCAGAATGTCTCCTTCGCAGTGGTGCTCTAGCTGGAGAACGTAATCTTGTCTATACCGCTCCTACAGGAGGTGGAAAGTCACTGGTTGCGGATGTTCTCATGCTCAAGAAGATCATAAATAACCCAGAGAAAAAAGCCTTGTTGGTATTACCTTACGTTGCATTGGTTCAGGAGAAACTCCGATGGCTTCGAAAAGTTGTCGAGGGCATCTCCAAAGAGTTACCTTCGCGAGAATCAAAGTGGCCTTCCATGTGGCGGAATCGAGGAGATGAAAATGCTATCAGAGTGACTGGATTTTATGGTGGCAGCAAGACGAAATCAACATGGGCTGACATGGATATTGCTGTGTGCACTATCGAAAAGGTGCGTTGATAATGATATAATCCGGAGTTGCGGTTATTGATTAAGAATCGTAGGCAAACTCGCTTGTGAATGCGGCCATTGATGAATGCACCATAGGAAACCTTGGTGTCGTGATTATGGATGAGATCCATTTTATAAATGATGAAAGCCGTGGATACATACTAGAACTAATGGCTACAAAGCTCCTTAGCTTAGAGCAAGGTGTACAAATAGTCGGTATGAGCGCGACGCTCGATGTAAGTCTAACCTTCCTTTTGTGGTCATCTCGTCGATATCCCTGTCTGACGAAGCAAAGAACACAGACTTACTCGCAAGATGGCTTAATAATGCCAAATTCTATATTTCCAATTACCGAGCTGTTCCTGTAGAAGAACATCTTGTCTTTGAAAATGCTGTATATCCAGCTTCAAGTTCGAATAGGTTCTATAAGACAGCCTCACAACTCAATTCTCAGACCGGAGGCAGTTCGATTGGTCCACTTCCGGAACCTCATAGGCTCATACATAATTCACAGCACAAAGAACTCAGTAATCCACTACTTAACTCTGTTGTTGCTTTAGCCAATGAAACTGCCAGGAGTGGTTATGGTGCGCTGGTGTTCTGTAGCAGTAAGTTCCGCCTTTTCTTTACTCTAGTTTGGGTTCAGTTGAATATGGGTACCATACTCTAGCCTAATCATTCGATCTTTATTGTTATATAAACAGATCTAGAGCTTCATTTTCGTTCTTCGTTTTGGTTCATCATACGTGGTGGTATTAACCTTATTGATAATAGGTCGACTGGGTTGTGAAAGGGATGCAATTCTGATAAGTCAGGTACTACCTCCGGTCGATGTGGTTGATCCAATTTTGATGAGTAGACGAAGTGACCTTCTTAACGATCTAAGGAACACAAGTAGCGGTCTAGATCAGGTCCTAGAAAAGACGGTCCCTATGGGTGTAGCATTTCATCGTATGTATCTTCTATCCTGTAAAATTCTGGCTTTTCTGACACTTACAGATGCTGGCCTTACCACAGAAGAGCGTGACTTAGTTGCAGCTGCCTACGATGAAGGTGTCCTTAAGGTTATGGTAGCTACATGCAGTCTTGCGGCCGGCATCAACCTTCCTGCCAGTAAGTCATCCAATTATCAATTCTGTAGCAACAAAAAGCTCTTACGATGACCACAAGACACTCGAAGTCTGTTGGTTCTGTACGTAATGCATGCAAATACTGATGGTCACAATTCATTAGGACGCGTGATATTACACGGTGCTAGAATGGGATCTGATTTGGTTGGTCCTTCAATGCTGTGAGTACTTTGCCCAACACTAATAACTATCAACGCTAATTGCTGCAGTCGTCAGATGAGGGGAAGGGCTGGGCGGAAGGGAAAAGATGAGATTGGCGAAACATATCTTTGTTGCCAAAAGTCTGACCTCGAGGCCGTCGCCGAACTTATGGAAGCCGAAATTCCCTCTGTGGAGAGTTGTTTAGTACCTGGAAAGCGGGGTATAAAAAGGTACAAGAGACTGATAGACCCTCATTAGTTGATGGTACTGATACGTGCCCAGGGCATTACTTGAAGTCATAGCTACAAAACTGGCAACAAGCAGCGATTCGATTGACGACTATGTCAGGAAAACCCTCCTTTATCATACTATTGACCAAGAAGAGCTAAGTTCGATGGTAGAGATGACTCTTAAAGATCTACTCGAAAATAAACTCATCGAAAAAACGCAATCATTTTCATTCGAAGCCACACGCCTTGGGCAGGCCGTTGTGGCTTCGTCTCTCGCTCCAGATGATGGCTTATTTGTCCATAAAGAGTTGCGGAAATCTCTCGAAGCATTTGTACTGGATGGCGAAATGCATGTGCTTTACACATTCACACCTGTTCAGGCTATGCAGGGCAGCATCAATTGGCAGATTTTTCGCAAGGAAGTTGAAATGCTTGATGAAAGTAACATGAGAGCCCTTGGGTTCGTTGGTCTCAAGCCGTCAATGATCAACAAAATGTAAGTTTACTCCTCACTCATTACCTTGACATCGTTTGACCTCTGGTTTCCTCATAGGGCACAAGGTGGCTCGATGAAAGAATCAACACCGGAGGAAATTGAGACTGCTCGGGTATACAAAAGATTCTACACGGCTTTGCAACTTCGAGACCTTTGCAACGAAATGCCAGCTCATGCTGTGGCTCGCAAATACGACTTACCACGAGGGACTATACAAAACCTGGCTCAAACATGTCACGGGTTTGCTGCAGGAATGATCAAGTTCTGTGAGAAAATGGACTGGGGCGCACTGGCTGCAGTGCTTGATCACTTCTCCGATCGATTAAAAGCCGGTATGTCTTCACTTATATAAACAAAGTTTTTCTTAATGTTCATCTTCTCATCGGCCATATTGTCAAACCCTCATCTAACAAGAAATAGGCGCCAAGTCAGATCTTCTTGCTCTGGCAGAAATAACCTTCATCAAAAGTCGCACGGCAAGAATCTTCTGGGACAACGGATATAAAACTGTTGGGGCAATTGCAGGGGCGGACTCCAAAGAACTGATGCCTGTACTCCTAATGGCCCAGCCGAGAAAATTGCGTCTCGCGTCCGACGATGAAGAAAAGTACCATGCGAAGCTTCTTGCAAAAGCCGCGAAGATCGTAGAATCGGCGAACCGGATATGGGAACGACAGATGCAGCAGGAAATTTATGAAGAAGACTAAGCAGCCAACCATGAATATTCTTCACGTGCGATGTAAAATTTGCCTAAAGGAGACATGGGCATCCATAATGTACATACGTATATACCTACATACATAAGTTGAGCCTACCAAAATAGCCTTCAGACTTACCTGAGTAATGTGCATTCAATGACCAAACTTTACAAATGTATGTAACAGTAAAGTGACCCAACCACATCATATTTAATTCATATAGTCTCACGGAAGACTTGTGTCGACTGGAGATCATGAAATGCTAACTTGGAGTTCCTAGAACTCTTAATATGCCGTGGGCTTTCAAATTGGCATCGATATCTGTTTTTTTTTCTTCTTTTCGATCAAGTGCTCAACGTTCCAGTTCAAATTGGACAATCAACGATGACCATTTCCCTATCTGGCAGGTAAATCCGTCCACTCCGTCACTTCCTGGAAGTCCATGATTTCATTGGGCCCTCCAAATCTACCTTGTAGATCCTTCCAATTCCTATTCACGGCCGTTTCGGGTCTCCACCGGAAAGCGTGCTTCAGCTTTGGGTCCAATTTGCCCTCCATTGAATCAACAACAAATCCTCCAACTGACGTAATGTGCATAAAGCCATGTCCGCTAGCTCCAACGGCCAGAGTTAGTGAAGGGTATCCCGGTGGTGTGTCGATGAGAAATACTCGGTCGGGGGTATCGGCGCACCAACAAATCCGGGCAAAGGATAAGGGACGGTCTGCAAGTTGGGGCATCGTCTCTAACAAGAATTGCCGAATTCTTTTTGCCGAATCTATGGGAATCTGATGTTTTGAAAATGGAATGCTCCTAGTCTTACCGTCTGGACCTGTGATCTAACAAATGATTCAGTAAACAACTTTTACTAGAAGAATATGGGAATGGGATATGATAGGAATTGATAGAGAGTGTAAAATCCAAACGAACCCAATCGCAGTAACCCGGATGCTCGTCACATATTTTTAGCTCGTGATTGTCCTCATCCGGCTCCATAAAGAATCCCTTTTCTATATTGAAAAGGACTGGGAGATCTTTATATAATTTTACCTCATCCTCCGACATCTTGATATGCCCTAGAGTCCAAGCCGTTGGCCGTAGCTGATCCTTGAAGTCGAACAGCGCATCGGCTCCGGCTCCCGCTGCAAGTATCGTTCTGTCACCCCGATGCTCCTTCCCATCCGCAGTTCTAACACCTAACACATCTCCATCCTCATAGATGAGACTAGTGACGGAACCTTGGGGTAAACCGGTAATAAAGTTTACCCCAAGCTTTTTCGCCTCCTTGGCTGCACTTTCCAAGGCTTTACGAGCATGTACCCACCCCGCGCCAGAAGACTTGAATACTCCCTTCCAACCGGGAAAGTCTCCTGTCAATACTCCGGGAGGCATCGTCTTTTTAAACTCCTCTGCAGTTTCTAGCCTCACAAAACCAGATCTTGAGTCGGGGAGCCCCCACTCCTTGATCGTCTTCAATGCTTCTGGGGTATTGGCAGCCTCAATATACCCGGTCGGATGGTAGTAAGGTGCAAAAACAGAATCATTTAGCCAGCCTTCGGTCGCTTTGTTACGCAGAATCATAGAAACATCATTTTCGCCCTCAGTAAAGGAGCCTAGGGGTATCAGCCAACGCCGTATGAATCCCTGTCTCTTCAATGGACTTACCTTGTTCCACGATCTTATTGACATCATTTCCAGCGGATATCGGGGATGGTATAGGATATGCATCGAGTACTGTGACATCTACATATCCTCGACGAGCTAGGTGAAGGGCTGTAGATACAGCCCAAGTCCCCCCTCCTGCGATAAGGATTCGAGAGGATGTAGTAAGTCCAGCTGGCATGTTTAATATTGAAGTTTGCTGCAATAGTTTACTTTTTTTTTGTTCTTCTGATCAAAATTTGAACCCACCATTATTTATCTACTTGTTTGCTCTTGAAGCGAGGTCAAATCATATCATATCCAATAGTAGTGAGTAATTCAGGAGTAGCTGATTGGTGGGTACTCTCGGTAATGTACAGGATCGAAAGTGGGAAGGCCAAGCGAAGGGATGCTATTGGTGCAGTTATCTTCGACCTGTCATCTTGACCATTCATACCTACGGAGTACCTTATAGGGAGAACGATTATATAATATTGGCTGAAAAACCGTTGTACGACTATTTTTAAACAATTAAATTTATTATATCTGTTATTTAAAGTAGTTATAATTCTTTTACTTAAAATAATAATTGATACTTTTTTTAATGAATTTTTTTATAAATAATTATTTAAATAAATAACAGTTTGAAAAAAAATAATAGTTATTTTTTTAAACGAATATTTCAATAATATTTTTTAAACGATTAATACAATTTTTAATAACTAATTAATATATATAAAAATTAAACTTACTCGGCAAAATTAGTAAAGAAGCATCACCAAAAACTAAATCTAATATAACTTTTTAAATATTTGATATAAATATACTAAATTTGAATATAGTATTCTTTAAGTAATTTATTTATTATATTTAAAGTTTTATTAGTTTTTATAAAGAATTGAAAGAATTATAAATGTTTGAATATATAGATATAGTAGAAATATCAAAGATTTTAAACGTTTTGTTTAATATTAA
>NGKG01000030.1:319132-332496 GCA_002162505.1 Myriosclerotinia scirpicola | reverse complement strand
TATAAAATATATAATTAGTATAAATAATATAAACTTTAATAAAATCTATAATAAAACTAAGCTCAAATTAGACTTTCTCGAAAAGCAAGGGGTCCGGGGGCTCGCAGGCCCCTGGTAAGTAATAGAATTTCAATAAGATTTAAAATTTGTAAATATTCTATTTACTATAAGAATATCTTTTAATAAAATTATTAATATTAATTTACAAAATATTTTTATAATTAATTTTGTTAAAAAACTTTTTGATATTAACTTTTGAAATTAAGCTATTTCTAATAATGTAATCTATAATTCTTTATAAAAATTGTATATTACTATTATAAATATAAAGAAAAATCTTGATTTTTAAACCTTTTTTTTTAATAAAGAAATTATATAGTTTATTTAGAAAAGTATTAAAAAGGTTAAACTTGATAATTTCTTTAATAAATAAAAGTTATAGATTTTGTAAACCGTTTTTACCCCAAAATTGAACAACCCTTTTATTCAATTTAATTAAAATTAAAGATAAAGTTTTCGAATTCAAAATTATATTATTTCTTTTTAGAATAATAATAATAATAATATAGCCGAAAATACAAACAATTAGAATAGAAATAATGGAATTAGTATAATATGAACAAAAAGCGCTTAAAAATTGATATTTAATGAAATACTAATTATCAACATTTCTAATCCTTTTATATCTCGAAATCTAATTGTTAATAATTTAAAACTATATAATTATAATAAAAAACTTATTTGTTTTAATTACAAATAATATAATTATTATTAAAATCTCTATATTTTAAATATAATATTTTTATTATAAAAACAAGTTATTTTTAGAAAACTTATAAACCCCAAATATATTATAATTTAATTCAATTTAAATTATATTATAATAAGAAAATTTGATTAAAAATTGTTTTATTAGAAATAAATAAAATCCACTTTATTTCAAATTGCTTTTAATAATTTGCCCCTAAAGAATCCTATATTTTATATTTGCTTTAATTACTTTTTCAACTTATTGTGGATCTAGGCGACCCACTTACGCTCTTTTTTGAGTTGAAACTCACGCTTCAGTGGGGGAAGACGATTTTACGTTGGAAAACGACTTTACGTTGAGATTTCGAAAAATTGAAGCTATTCCTAGATTTTGAACGCTATAATAGGAATTTTCAAGATATTTTTTATTATAATGAAACTTTAAAGTCTAATTAATAATACTACAAAATCTTATATCTTAATATAAAATATTGATAGTTCTGTACAACTTTGAAATATTGATTTTTGATAGTTTTCTATCAAAATAGTTCCCTGAATGCCTGAATTTTGATCAAAATTTTCGAAAAATTGAAGCTATTCCCAAATTCTGAATGCTACAATATAGCTATAGTAATTTATAAGATATGAAATTGTAGAGATTTTTAATACGAATTTAACAATATAATTTTTATTATAATACGATACTTAGTTCAAAAGTTATTATTAAAAAACATTAAAAAAGTTATCAAATTTTGGTTTACATTTTGATTGAACCTTACCAAAATCTACAATATTATATTATTAATAACTTTTGAACCAAATATCGTATTATAATAAAAATTATATTATTGAATTTGTAAAGAAAAGCTCTACAATTTTATATATTATAAATTATTATAGCTATATTGTAGCTTTCAAAAGTTGGGAATAACCTCATTTTTGAAGAATTGAAGCGTAAAGTCGTTTTCCGACGTAAAGTCGTCTTCCCCCACTGAAGCGTGAGTTTCAACTCAATCAGAGCGTAGGTGGGTCCCCTCGACCCACAATTTTATAAATAATATTAAAAGTTTTAATAATTCTGAATTTAATTATTTTAATATTAATACTAAACTTATTTCTAAATTTAAATAAAAACTTTTTCTAAAATCAATTTAATTAAAAGAAAGCATTATTATATTATATATTTATTTTTTAAAATTTATTAAAAAAATTGTTATTAATATTAATAATAAATTTGAATCTAAAATTATTATATTTAAAAAAAAACTTTTTTGCAAATATCTTAAAATTATTATAAGTTTTAATAACAAAGATTAAACAAAACTATTTTTTTGATTTTATTTCAAATCAATTTTTCAAATAATATTATTTATATTTAATCTATTTTTTTTAAAACCTATTGCAATTACTTTTATAATAGTTTATATAATTATTCTAAAAATTATTTTTACAATTTTTCGAAAAAAAATCATTTTAATCTTTATTTTTTTTATATATTAAAAAAGAAAAGAAATATACAAAATTTTTAAAGCTTTTTTTTAATATTATTGTATAAAAAGATTTATTATTAATTGATTATATTAAAATGTTTTAATGTTTTATAATAAAATAAAAAAAAATCAATATTATTAAATTTTATTAAATCCTTTTTAATATTATAAAATATTTATATTGATTTATTATTAAAAAAAATATTATTAAAAGAAAATACATTTACAAATCGTTTTAAATAGATAATTATATTTTTGAGATTCTGTATATTATTATTTATGGTATAAATGACTTTTAGGATATTTATTCTTTTTATATTAATTAAATCCAATTATATTTCTTTAAAATTAAAATTACTTTTAAGTAATTTAAACTATTTTTTTTTTATAAATAAAAATTTTTTAATTATATTATTTAATTTTAATAAATTATAGTTAAAAAACAAAAACTAATTAAATCTAATTTTCAATATAATCTTTAACTTATTAATATTTATATAACTTTAATTATAATTTAAATTTAAAATAAAGATTAAGTTTTTTATATTGAAAGTATTTGTTATTTAAATTATTTAAATAAATTTATTAAAATAATATTTAATAAATTGTATTGTATTATAGATTAAAAATCTAATAGAAATATTATTTTTTTTGTAATAATAAATCAATTTAGTTTGTTTTAATATTCTATTTTTTATATTATTTTTATAAAAGTTGTTAATAATATTAATATTAATTTTAGCGAATATATTTTCTTTAACTTTTTAATAAATAATATTTAATATAGTATTTATATTTTTATTTAATTAAATATAAATAATAATCTTTTTTAAAAATAAAAAAACTTTTTTTTAGAATTATTATAATTGTTTATAATTAAAAAACAAATTAATATTTTTAATTTAATTATTTTGATTAGAAATAAAAACTAGGGCAAAAAATATACTTTAATTTAAACATTTTAATTTTGTTAATTATTTTTGTATTAATTAATCTTTTACTTTGCAAATCTTTAATATTATATTATTATTTAAAAAGTAAAACTAATAATAAAAACTAAACTAATTACTGTTTAAAACAAAAAGAAAAACAAATATGTTTATTTTAAAAAATATTTATTATCTTTTTTTTCTAATTTATTGAACTTTTTATTTTATATTAAAGAAGAAAAACAAATATTAAAATTAATTTTTAGTAGCAAAATTTTTTTATTATTTTTATATTTTAATAAAAATATTTTAAACTTTTAAATCCTTAACAAAACTTTAAACTATTTTTATATAATAATCAAGCTTATTTATTTAAATCTTTAAATTTACTAAATTAATTGAATAAATTTAGTATTTCTTTTAATATTTTTTTTAAACAAGATTTTTTTAATACTTTTACTACTTTTAAATTCAAATTTAAATTTTATTTAAAAAATAAATATATTTTTATTAATTATATTGATATTTTTAATTATTTTAATAATT
This sequence comes from Myriosclerotinia scirpicola, assembly GCA_002162505.1. NCBI lineage: Eukaryota > Fungi > Ascomycota > Leotiomycetes > Helotiales > Sclerotiniaceae > Myriosclerotinia > Myriosclerotinia scirpicola. The sequence goes on along the minus strand of NGKG01000030.1, from coordinate 328,781 downwards.
TCAAAATCTCTAATTAATTTTATTTTATAAATAAGTAATTTATATTTAAATTACTTTTAATAAATCTATAAAAAATAATTAATAAATAGTTAGTAAATATGCAAATTGATATAAAATTATTAATAATTAATAAATTTTGCAAATAAATTAAATAACTTTTTTATATATATAGGGATTTGAATGTTATAAAACTTAAACATATATTATTAACTATAATATATATTTATCAAATTTGCTTTCATTTTGATATTAAACTTTTCAAAACCAAATTCTGTTTTAGGTTTTTTTTATAATAATAGTATTAACTAAATAAGATTTTTATTAAAGAACAATAATATAGTATATACAAATATATACAAATAGCAAATAATAGGCTTTCTAATTAATCTATTATATTATTAATAATTCCAAAACCAAAAGTTGTATATCCAATTAACTCATTTCTTAATAATTCTAGCTTTAAAAAACATATAGTTTTTAACTATTTTTAAATTAAAAAAATCATACTCAAAAATTACTATATTTTAGTTCAAAATATTTATAAATACTTAATTTATTTAAATCATTAAATATTTCTTTAATTTAATTTAAAATATACTTATTAAATAATACTTATTTATTTTGATAATTATTATATTTTTGCTTTTTCAATAAAAGATTTTGTTCAAAAACAATCCATTTAAGTTTTTTAAAGTATACAAATTGTTTACTTTTTTATATTTAAATTGTTTTATATTGTTTTTAATTATATTTTTTTATTATTTATAAATTATCAATTTCTAAATAATTTTATTATACTATATAACGGCTTTTTCCAATTTATTTTGAAATTTAACTTTTTAAATAATTTAGTTTTAATTAAGTTTTATATCAATAATATATTCTTTAATTACAAAACTCTTAAAAATATATATAATATATTAGCAAATTATTTATTCCTTTATTTTATTTTTGCAAAATTATATTTGTTTTTTCAAAAAATTTATATATTTGTTAATTAAATGAAAATATTAGAAATTTTTTACAAAATTAACAAAATTGTTTTTATAAAACCAATAAGATTTTTTAAAATTAATATTTTCTTTATTTTTATAAATATTATTAATGTTTATAGTTTTCTAATTATTATTTAAATAATTTAATATAGTATTAAAAGCTTTATTAAAATCTTTTATTTATTATTATATTTTATTAATAAAATTAAATAGTAATAAAATATATATAAATAAATCTTTTTTGAAATTTTATATTTAAAATACTTTGTAATTATTAAATCTTATAAAATTAATTACTTTATTTTAATTTATATATATATAAATATTAATACATTTGTTATTGAATATTTTATTTCTTAAAAACATTTATTATTAAATAATCTTTAAGAATTATTAATTACTTTTTTTATTTTTTATAACTCTTTTTTTTTAATAAAATTTAAAAAGTTTATAAAATTTATAAACAAAAACTGCTTATTATAATTAAATTTGTTTACAAATATTATTATTATTTTCATAATAAAGATTCATATATTATTTATATTAATTATTTGCTACTTATTCATTTTTTTATATTCAATTTTAAGGTTTAAGGTATTTATATTTGTTAAATTATAGAATTGTTTTTTTTTGAATATAATTATTGAATATATTTTAGATATTTGGAATAAGATTGTAAATACTTTCTTTTATATTATTTTCTTTAATAAGGATTATTAATCAAATAATTTTATTAATTTTATTAAATATATAGAATATAATAAAAATAGCTTTAAATGGATTTGAAAAAACAATATAAATAAATATAAAAAACTTTTACATTTTCAAAAAACTAAATATCCTTAAAAACTTATTGATACTTTTTTTTCCCTTCAAATTAAACTAATTTTTTTTAAAAAATCTAAATTAATCTTATATTTTATTATACTTTTTTAAAATGTTTAATATAATTCTATATTTTTTTATTACAATTATAAAAAATAATATATTGATATTTATAATTATATTAATATAAAAACTTTTTTTAATAATTTATTATATTTTAATAAAACATTGTTTTTCTATTATATAAAAATTTTTTTTATATTCGAAAACAAACTTTTCTATATTTTTTATAAAGTTATAAAGAAATACATTTTTAAATATAAAGTTTTTAATATTCTAGTTTATACTTATAATTAAAAAGGATATTATATTATAAAATTTATTACTAAAAAGTTTAAGAATTATTATTAATTAATTTTTATTTTAGATATTAAAAAGTATATTCTAAATTGCATTAAATATATAAAATATAAAATTTATTAAAAAATTATTTATTTGATATTTTACAAAATTAATAGACTTTTTATTTTAATTAATTTCGATTTTATTAAATTATTTTTATTTATTTAAATTAATAAAGTTTAGGTTTTTAATATAATATAATCTATAATACAAAAACTAATATATTAAAAATATACTATAGAAAATATAGATTATAACAATAATTTGTTTAATTAAAAAAGTTTTATATTATTTATTTATATTATTTATTTATATTTTATTTATTATTAATTATTTCTTTTATTATATTTAAGCATTTTTTATTATTAATATTATAAATACTAAAATAATAAAATATTTAAATTGGTTTTTTATTTTAATTAAAACTTTAATAAAAGTTTTATATAATTTTAGTATTCATTTTAAAAACAAAATTGTATAATAATTTGCTAAAAAAAACAAAACTTTATTTATTGTTTTTATAATAAAAATAAAGAAATCTATTAGAATAATAAAAAAAGGTAATAATTTATTTAAAAGAATTATTAAAAAAATTAGTTTTGAAATTACAAATTAACTTTTAAAAATTCAAAATTTTATTAACTTTTTTAATATATATAAAATCGTTTATTTAAAATACTTTCTATATAAAATACTTTTTGAATATTAATTAATTAAATCCCTCAAAATCAATTATTTTATATAAAAATGTATGGATATTCAAAACTTTATTATTATTATTTTTAATATTAATAAGAATTATTTTGAAAAAATATATTAAACTAAAATTTTTGATTTTATATATTAATAAAAAATGATTTAACAAAAAGTTTTTTAATACTTTAATTAAAAAAAGGCTTTTAATAAAGAAAAATATAATATGAGAATTTGTATTTATATTACTTTTTAATTAAATAATATAATAATATTATATAACAATATATTTGTTAAAAAAAAAGTTTATTTTATATATTACAATTTATTTATTATTAAAGAATTTATTAATAATTATAAAAAATCTTATAAATTAAAATAAATTAACAATAAATTTTTTAAATATTTCTTTTATATTAATTATTTTAAACCTTTCAAATTTTATATTAAATATTTATAAACTTATTTTAAAGAAGATATTCCAAAGTATTAGAATTTATAGGTCAATATATTTAAAGCTATTTTTTTATAAAATCTATATATAAATTTTAATGTTTAGAATTTTTTTTGAATATTGATTTTTATTTATAGTTTTATTCATTTTTGAATTCTTTTATTTTATTTTTTAAAACAAATTTAAAAAATCTTTTTAATCGTTTTTTATAACTTTTATAACTATCTTTTTACTAGTCAATTAAATTTTTAATTTTACTTTTTTTTTAAAACTTTTAGTATACAGTTTTGTTTTTTTAATTAAACCTTTTTTAAAACATTAACTATTATTAAACAGGATTTAATAGGGATTAATATTTTTGTTTTTATGTATTTTTTTTTAGTATTTTAGGGTATTATATTAATAATATTAATTACTTTTTTTTGTATATAACTTTCTTTAATAAAACTTTTTAGGAATTATAAAGATTTATAAAAGTTTATAAAAATTTTATATTTAAAAAGCATTTTGCTTTATTTTACTTTATTGTATATAGAATATAATATTATGGTTATTTAAACAAAAAGATATATAAGGATGTATATAGTTCAGCTTTAATTTTAATAATCTAGGTTTCTAATATAACAGCTTAAAGCCAAAAAACGCCTTTATATAATCATCAATAAAACCTAGATTTTAATAAACTATACAACCTACTTCAACTAAAATACTACTTCCCATTCTACGTGTTTTCTTTGGCTAATAATGTAACTAAGAGTTTAAAAATAATAAATAAAATATACTCTTTTTTTATAATATTAAATCTTTATTACTAGTATATATTTTAGTTTTATATTTTTATATTTTATTATTATTTTTATTAATATATATTTCAACCTACTATAACAAAAATTAATATAAAAATTGTTATATATTTTAATACAAATATAATACTATTGGTTTGTTTAATTTATTTATAATGTTTGAAATTAATTGTTTATATATTGTTAGTGGTTTTTCAGAATAATGGTTTTATTTAAAATCAAATATATAATATAATAAATTTTTTTAAAATAGTTTGTAATAAATATTATTGTAAATAAAAACTTTATAAAATAGTATTAACTGTTTTTGTTATAATTATAAATTATATTTTTTATTTAAGGAATATATATTTAGAAGTTGTAGTAAAATTTATTAAAAAGAAAAAGGAAATATTAAATTAATATACACAGCAAAATTAGTAAAGAAGCATCATCAAAACTTAAATATATTATAAATACTTACAAGTGCAATTTAAAGGGTTTAAGATGATTTCAAAACCTTTTTAATTGCATCTTTTAACCATTTGCAGATGATTTTTAGCTAAAGTTAGTTTCTATATTATGTATAACTAAATTAAAAATATTCTAAAATATTTGAAAATAATTTAAGATCTTTTAAGATATTTTAAAACTAGTAGCTTTTTTTATATTGTTTTGAGATAGTTACAAAATCAACTTTACACTATCTTAAAATCAATAACCTTTTCTATATTATTTTGAAATAATTATAAGATCAACTTTACACTATTTTAATTCGATTTACAAATATTTTAAAAGTATTTTAAAATTATTAAAAAGATTAAAAAAAATGTTCTTTTTTTTTCTTCTTTTTTTCTTTCTTCTCTTTTTCCTTTTTCTTTTTTTTCTTTTTCTTCTCTTTCTTTTTCTTTTTCTTTTTTTCTATTTATTTATACATTTTAAAGTATATATAATTTTATAATGCTAGTATTTACAATAATCTAAATCAATATTATTACCACTATTAGTATTAACAATATTATCTAGATTAGCTTTACTTTAAATATTAACTAATTATAATAAAAATATTAAAATATTATAAATAAAAAATCAGTAAAAATCCCTTTAACAAATTAAACAAAAATTATTTTTACCTTTATATTAAACAATTAATATTAAGCAATAAGTAATAAGCAATTAATAATCAATAAAAAATAAATTATTTATATTAATTAAAAAAGCTTTTATTATTTATATTATTAAAATCTTTATTAAAATTAATTATAATGTATAATTTCTGTTGATTTAAAAATAATATTTTATAAAACAGAAAATTATTTATAAATAAATTATAAAACTTATTTTTTTTATATAAACTATTATAAATTATTAAAAAATATTTTTAAAAATACTAGTATTTTAAAAGTTTTTATTATTTATAAGATTTAAATAGTTATATTAACTTAGTTATTATTGAAATCTTTATAATTATATTTATATTAATTTAATTTAATTTATAATAAAATAAAAATATAAAAATAAATATACATTTAAAGAATTCTTTTTTAAATAATAATATTTTATTTTATTTAATAATTTGATTAAATAATTAAAATAATATAAGTAATTAATACTTTTTATAATCTTTTAATAAAATGTTTATAATATTTTGAAAATTAATATATTATTATAGTTTTTTTATATTTCTTTTTATTTTTTTATAAATAAATAATTTTGTAGTTTTAATAATTGTTAATTTCTAATTTTTATAATTTTTTAATATTTTTATTTATATAATTTTGAATATGATATTAAAAATAAATAATTTAGGAAAAATCTATTATATAAATTTAAAATCTTTTTTTTTAGTTTAATTTTGTTATATATTATTATTGATTATATTGTTTTAATTTTTTTATAATAATTGTTTTAGCTTTTATATATTCAATATATATTCTTTTTTATATCTTTTATTTTTAATTATTTATTGTTTGTATAATTTTAATAAATTTTATATATTTATATATTTTTAATAAATATTTTTAAAATTCTTTTTTTTTATTAATAATAATAATAATATTACTATTATTATTTTTTATAATATCTAAACTATTAATAACTTTATATTCAAACTTAATATTTAATTTTATTTTAATAAACTTTTGTATAGCATTTAAACTATTCAAAATAATAATTTTTATATTATTTAATTTTTTTTTAATAGATCATATTATAATATTAATCTTATAAAGCTTATTAATTTTTGATTTATTATTTAATTATATAAATCTATATTAATCTATATTATTTTATATTAAAATCTTTTGTTTTATTTATTTGAATCTTTTTATTAATAATAAATTATTATTATAAATATTATCGTTATTATTATTATTATTATTAATATTATTAATTTAAATATTCTTTATTTATTTATTATATTTACTAATTTTATTATATAATAAATTAGTTTTATTATTAATTCCTAATTTTATAATATTATTTTTTTATTTAGAATTTACTAATAAAAAAATGGAATTAAATTTTTATTATAGTTTTTTGAATAGTTTAATAGTTTTTAATCTTTGGAATAGTATTTAGAATAATATAATAACAAGATTAATTTAAAAGTTTTGAATATTAATTTATATATTATATAAATTAATGAAGCTAAAAAGGTTTTTTATAATAAAAAAAATATAATTTTAAAATATTTTTTATTTGGAATTATATTAAAAATAATATATTGATATTTAAATATAAATTATTATAATAAATTATTTACTAATTAAATAATATATTGAATATTTATTTATGTAAAATTAATATAAATAAGTTTTTAATTTAAATCTTTGATTTTAAGTTTTTTAATTATTTAAACTATTTAAAATAAATATATAAAAGTAGTTGAAATAAAAAAATAATAAAGAAATAATATTATAAATATAAAAGATTGAATATATATTTAATAAATGTAAATAAAATAAAATAAAATGAAGTACTATTTATTAAATATAATAAATATATTTTATTATATTTAAAATATAAATAAAAGGTTTTATATAAAGTTATATTTATAAAATTAAAATTTTAATAATATTTTAATTTATTTGATATCAATATTTATTTAAAATAAATATAATATAATATTTAATATAATATTTAATATAATATTTAATATAATATTTAATATAATATTTAATATAATATTTAATATAATATTTATTTCAAGTAAATAAAAAAAATATATTATAATATAATTTTGGATTTTTCTTTTATTTTTAAATTCTTTATATAATAATTATTACTATTATTATTTTAATTATTATTTTAATTATTATTTTAATTATTACTTTAATAATAATAACCATTATTATTATTACTATTTTATTTATTATTATTATTATTATTTTATTTATTGTTATATTTATTAAATTGAACTTTTAATTTTATAAGCTTTATATAAACCAAACTTTTAATTTTATAAATTTTATATAAATTGAATATTATAGTAATTTTGAATTTTTAATAATTATAATATATATAATTAAAAATGTAAATTTCAAAATATTAATAAAGTTATTATTATTAAATAAAAATATTAAATCAATATAGTATAAACTTTTTAATATAATTATAAAATTTAAAGTTATATAAAGTTTTCAAAAAATAGTTAAGTATTTAAATATATTTAATAATAAAACTATATTTAAATTTTTAAAATTATAAGAATTTCTTTTATATTTTAAAGAGTTTTATTAATAAATAATATTTTCTTGTATTTTTAATATATTTAATATTAAAAATTTAATATTAAAAGTAATACAAAATGTTATTATTTAAAAGAAAAATTATAAAGATATAAAATATTTAAGTATTTTTTTAAACAAAATAGATTGAAAAAATATTGATTATTATATACTTTATTTATATTATTTGTATTTAATTAATTTAATTATATAAAATAATATTTTTTTAAATAAATAAATAAATAAGATTAAAATAAAAATGTATTTATAAATATATATAATATACATAATTATTAATATACATTGTATTATTATTTTTATTAAAAAAGTAGAAAAGTATAAACGTATTAAATATTAATAAAATAATGTTTAATAGTTTAATTATTAATATATTTGGAAATTTTAATAAAGTAAATATAAATATTTTATATATAATTTTAAAAAACAAACTTCAAAATTTAATATATATATTTCTTTATAATCTTTATTAAAAATTAATAATACAAAATCCTTTATTTAATTTATAAAAAACTTTATTGTCGACTTGTCCAATATACAGTCACCGTCCACTTATAATAGTCACTTTTCGAAACCCCACCTAAAATAGCTATTATACTACATTTTCAATAATTCAAATAAATTAATAAATACAATTAGAATTATTTTAAACTTTATATATATTTTAATTCGATATTAATAAATCTATTTATAAAATTTTAATTTATTTGAAACTTTTATTTTATAATTATTATTATTAGTATGTTTAAAGTTACTTTTTTCAAAAATTTTAATTTTTCGTTTATTTTACTAGTAAATTTATACTTTTTTCAACTTTTTAATTTTTTTCAACTTTATTAGTAAAATTTATACTTTTAAAAAAATATTAAAAAATATTGATCTAATTTTTATAAAAGTTTAATCGAATTTTAATCCAAATATTTTAAAATATTTATATAAAATTAAGTTTAATACTATAAAGTTTAATTATAAAAAGTTTGTATATATTTATATAAAGTTTTAAATCTTTCTAATATTATTAACAAAACCTATTTGATTATATATAATATATATTATTTTTTTATATATTCGAATTAAATTATTGATTTCATTTATAATAATCAAATTTGATATAAAAATATTGATTAATTAATTTAATAATCAATAATTAAAAAGATAAGATTATAAGAGATTCTGGTTTAAATTTGGGGTGGCTATTATATGTGGTCTAGTACTGTATATATTCTCACTGTCTAGGTATACAGTAATGTTTTTCTAATATCAAAAAATAAAAAATGTTGTTTAATTATATATATTTATTTAATAAGTTCTTGTTTGAACTTTCTAATTGGTTATAAGTTGAATCTCAAAAAAAGTTTAAGCTTTTCCTTTTTAATATTTATTTAAATTAATATTACTAATTTAATATAATATATAAAATAATAAAAGAAAATCTAAATATACTAATATTAATACAAACTATTTAAATATATAATTTATATTACTAAAGTAAGCTTTAAAGTACAATAAGAATTATTGAATATATACTTAAATTATTAAAATTATTACAAAATTTATATGTTTTGATATAATGATTAAAGCTTTTAATATCAAAGTTTTAAATTAAAGCTATATTTAGTTATATTAGTTATATAAATTATTAGATTATTAAGTATACTTTAAGCAAGTTTGATTTAAAAGTTTTTTAAAAAAACTATTATATTATTATATTATTATACTATTATACTATTATACTATTATACTATTATACTA
>NGKG01000030.1:297310-319032 GCA_002162505.1 Myriosclerotinia scirpicola | reverse complement strand
TATTATACTATTATACTAGTACTATTATATTATTATACTATTATACTAGTACTATTATATTATTATACTATTATACTATTATACTATTATATTATTTAATTAATATATTAATTAATATATTAATATATTAATATTAATAATATTAACAAGAGAATTAATATAATATAAATATTATAATAATAAAAAGCAAGCCGACTTTAAGCCTGCAAGCTAATATAAATTATATAACTAATACAAATAATATAAAATTTAATAAAATTTATAAAAAATTTAATTTTAAATTAAACTTTCTCGAAAAGCAAGAGGTCCGAGGGCTCGCAGGCCCCTGGTATCTATGAATTTAAACTTTTATAATTTTTTTAATTTTTTATAAAAAATAAGAAATCTTTAAATATAATAAATAAATTATTTAAAGAATATTATATTCAAATTTAATATATTTATATTAAGTATTTAAAAAGTTATATTAGATTTAGTTTTTGGTAATGCTTCTTTACTAATTTTGCTAAGTAATATTAAATTGAATATAAGAATATAGTAAAAGCTCTTGTTTGAAGTGGTAAAAAACAAAGTTTTATTTATAAATCAAAAAATACTTGCAAAGTAATAATAATATTAAATTATTAAATAATTAAATTTAATATAATATTTTATACTTTTTTGAATTTTTTCTATATTTATATAAATGGTTTTTAATATAGTAGTATGTATTTAATAAATTAATAAATATTTGTTTAAATATAATTAAATTTTTTTTAATAAGATTATGGATTATTTGGAAGATTTGTTTAATAAAAAGATAAAGGATAATAATGTAATGTTATTAATATTATTAAAGTTTGTTCAGAAGTTAATTAAAAAGGTTATATTTAAAGTATAAGTAAAACTAAAGAAAATAGTGAAAGTAATAAAAAAAATAGTTTTAATAATTAAATTTAAGAGTATAATTATTATAACAAAAAGTAAAAGTAAAAGTAAAGTGAAAGTGATTTTTAATAATTTAAACAAAAAAAATAAAGAAATAAAAACTTAATAAAGGGTTAGTGTCGGGAATTATATGATCGTACAGGACAGATTAGGTTAGTAGTAGCTGTACGGCACTAGCGTTTTAGCATTAACCTATATAGGTTTCTCATTTTTATATTTTAATTCAAGAAATAATAAATATTATATAAAGTTATATAATATTATTTGTTAATCTTCATTACTTTAATGATTCTAATATTAATTAGTAATATTACAAATTAGAAACCTGGGATTATTAAATAGTTTAGGGATTTGATTAAATTCTATTCAAAAAGATACAAGCTTTTATATATAGTTATTATGATTAGTACTTGTTTTTGTATATTAAAGAATTATATAAATCTTGTATACAATCATTATAACTAATACTTGTCTTTAAGGATTCAAAATTATAAAACTTTTGTATGTGGTCATTGTAACTAATATATATCTTTATATATTCAATTATATCTATTTATATAAACAATTTAAATTAAACATTTTATATTCAAAATATACAAAACTACAAAACCTTTTAATTTTATCAAAAAGTCAAGAAAACCTATAAAAACACTTATATATATTTATAAATTTCTACGGAATATTACCTATTCCAGTAAACCCTAGTAAATATTATAATATAATTTTTTTATTATAAAGTTTTAATTAATAATTTACTTTTTTCGCATATTTTGATAAACAATTAAATAGATATTTTACCGTTTAAATAATTAAAATGTAAAGGGTAAAAAGCCCTAAAGTATTAACGTTTAATGCATTTTAGTATTCAATTAGTTTAAATTAATCGCGTAGTAATAATTACAATTAATCAAAAATAAAAACTACAATTAGTCTATCTAATAAACAATTTTAACTAATATTCTTAACACAATCAATGGTTGGATTTTTGATGGTAGGAGATAAAATATACAAAGTATTTAAAGCAAAATATATAGAGGGTATTAGTATAAAAATTAATAATAAAATATATATTAAAAGATTTTGCAAGTATAAGGTTTATTAATATAAAAAAGAAAAGTTGTATAACTATAATTTATAATTAGATTTTATAGTATTATTTTTAAATTTCTTAGCCAAAATTTTTATAATAATTGGAATATTTTTGTTATACAAATTATATAATAAATTTTGTTTATATAATTTGTATATAAAAAAGAATAACAAAAAGATAACAAAGCTAGTAAATATTACTTTATTAAATATAAAATAAAGCTATAAAAAATATTATTTATAAAAAGATAAACAAATTCAATAAACTTTAAAGGATTTGGACTTTAGGTTTAGATTTTTTAATATATTTGATAGGATATATGGGTATCAAGTTCAAGTTCAACCTAACAAAGGAAAACAATAAAGTAATGAATACAAGGGTATTATTTCAGAAAAAGTTATAAATGGATTTGATTTATTTATAATACGAATAATAGCTTTTCTTAATATATTATTGAAGAACCCTGTATAACTATAATAGCAACTAATTTGAAGATATTTAGGGAAGGTTTTATTTAACTCTTTTTTAAAGACTTTAATACCAAAATCATTTTAATTTGTATTTTTTAGATAAGTAGGAGGATGATGAGATAACCTTTATAATTATATATAAATATAAGAAGTACAATATTAATAAAAACTATAATAATGTTAACAAAAATTATAGCAATATTAACAAGAGTTATAACAAAATTTGTAATAAAAATATTAATATAATAAAAATACTTTTAATAATTTAATTAGTATTATAAAGAATAAAGGATATACTTTTAGTAATCTAAATGGGGATAATTTTAATGACCTTAGTAGTAATAACGGTTTTAATAGTAATAGTTATAAGGATAATAATCAAGAATAACAATACAATTACAATTAAGGATATGACAATTGCTTATTTCGAATATAAATATTGTATATTAATATTGTAAAACGAAATATAACTAATCTTGCAAAAATTTATAAAAAATCTAATAAATACTTTAATCAAAATAATAATTTTGATTATAAATTTCTTGTTTTTAAAAATAATTATTAAAGAATTAATATAGGAATTAAAAACTATATTAAAACCTTTTTTACAATATTAACTAATACTACATTTAACTTTTATTACTCAAATTTAAATAATCTATTAAAAACCCTAAACGGATTATATAATATAATAATTACAATATTTAAAAGAAATGAATATCAACAAAATGTATTACAAAAATGAGAAGCAATTATATTTAAAAATATAATAATTAAAAGCGAAGGGAAGTTAACAAATAATTACCTTCAAATTATAATTATGAAATTATATTATTTATAAAAAAAACTTCCAAATAACTTTTGCAATTATGATTTTCTGTATCAAAAAATTATTAATGTATGTTAATTTATTAAAGCATATTTAGTTGTTTATTATAAACTAGTTAAAAATATGATGGGATTTTTGGAGGATTTATAATTTTCAATATTAATATAGGAAAAAGCAAATACTAAAAAAACTTAAAATGCTTTTCTAACTAATTAGAAATATTATACAAATCAAAATAACTACAAACAAAAGTATTAATAACAATATCCATTTGCGAAGAATAACAAAAAATATTTTATATATAAAGAAATAAATTATTAATTAATTAAATACAATAAAAAGGAATAAAACAAATCTAAAAGAAAATACAAAGAAAAATATATTAAAACTTATCAAAATTTTGATAAAACTTTTAATTAATATTTTTAGAAGTATAAAAAAATTCCTTTAAAATCAATTAGTAATAACAAAAACGATTTAGATATTAACAATAAAATTAATACATTTTTTAAATAATATAATTTTAAAAATAAAGGATTAAAGATTAATTAATATATTATTTTATATAGTTTAATTAATAATTAAGAGATTATAATAGATTTATATAATAAAATGTTTTTATATACTATAATTAGTAAAAAAAATAAAATTTTTTTTAGCTGTTATAATAATAAAGAATTTTATAATATTATAATTAATAACAATGTTATTATACATTTTATTATAGGATATGGATAATTCTTAATATATAAGGAGATTGCTAATAAAGCTGTTAAAATTAATAAATTGAGAATAAGTATTGTCTAAATAACATTTGGAATAGAATCTACTTTATCAATTAGTTTAGTTTGGATCTAACTATTACTCGAACAAATTAAATTCTATATGATTAAAGCAAATATACTATTCTTATTATTCTTTGTAAATATAAATAAACTTGGAATTTATTTTAATAATCTTAATAATATATTTATTTTAAAAACTACCTAATATTTAGTTATTTACAGATTTAGCCATAAGTTTTTACTTTAGAAAATTAATATCTAACAATTTATATAGAAATCTATTAATTTAAATAAATACTACTTAACAAAAACAAAGCTATAACAACTATACTAACGATTCGGCCACCTATTTGCTTACAGATTTTATTGTATTTTTCAATAAGCAAAATATAACAATATTGTATAAAAAGATCTTCAAAATCTTATTAAATTTTGTGAATATTACTAAAAGTATAGAAAATTATCTAATAGATTTAAGTTTAATCTTTGGGATAATATTAATTTTAATTACTTTATTATTATTAATATAATATATATTAATAATAAACCAATCTTTTATATAATCAACAAAAGCATTAAATTTTAAGCAGTTTAATAGTTTAATAACATTTCTGCAAAACATATATAGGAGAAGTTGAAGATATATTAGATAAATACTTATATAGAACTTTTAAACTATATTATATATGATAAAGAAAAGAACTTTGTGAGTAAGGAATTTGTATAATATACCAACTCCATGACTATTAGTATAAAAGTAGTGCTAGTAAAAACGTATTAGTTTGTTAGAATAATTAAAAAATATTATTATATTCTTCAATATATATATAATATTATCGATAAGGAAATAGAGGGTTTAAGCTTTTTAAAGGAAATGAAACTCTAAATGGTTATAAAAGCTATAAATGATTCAGCTAATCTGGATGACCTAATTCCAACTTTATTAGTATTTGAAATATATTTTTGAATGAGTAAAATGGATTCATCTGTATTATTAATTGAGTAAAGATTTATAGTTATTAAAAAAATTATAAATAAGATTAATAAGATTAGGGCGAAGAGATAAATATCAGATGTATTAGTATAATAAAATGGTCCAAATATTACTCCTATATATAATTTACTTTTCAACTCAGATATTTTGGTATAGCGAGAGGGCAATAATTATATTAGAAAATAAACCGGTTTATTTAAATTAATTAATATTAATAATAAAATTTATAAGATTTAATTATTAAGTAGTTCAACAAATTTTTGTTTGATAATAGTTAAATCATTTTTGGTGATTTTATTAATTTAAAAGGATATTTTATTAATCCAAAAAGATATTCTATTTATTCTAAAAGTAGTTTAATTTATATTGAATTTATATATTAAACTATTATATGCAAAAGCATCAATTGTATCCATAACAATCCTTGAATCTGAATAAAAATGCTATTTACATAGTGATGCAAAAAACATACAAATATCTTTTAATATAACTGCTTATTTTCAAATTGAACAATATCTTTATTATATTGGTATCAAAAAAAAAGCTAGTTTTGATAAAGCATTTATATTAACTTTACAAATGTATACAGTTATTTTATCAACTTATATAGAATTTAGACAAAAAAAAATCGATGATTTAATAAAGAATAGTGTATTTAAGATTATTAAGGAAAAAGATATACTAATAAGTACTAGAATCTTTAATTTACAATTTATTAATAAAATTAAGAACTAAAGTATTAAAAAAGCTTTTTCCAAATTAAGATTAGTTGTACAAGCATTCAAAAATAAGGACAAAAAGATAATCCTTATACAATTATTTATTATTCAAAAAGTTAATCAATGAATCATATTGGCATTAATGGTTATCTTGAAAGCCCAAAATAAGGATATTAATATATTTGTTAGGAATATTAAGCAAGTATATATTCAATTTAATTTGGATTTAATCAAACTATTCTATATTTACTTATTATAGGAAATGAATATACTAGGAGATTATATCCTTTATATTATCCAACCATTATATAAAGTATTAAAGGCCGAAAACTATTAATTTAGTATATACCACAAGCACCATATTAATATATTCTAAATAATATAATCTATATACAACCCATATTTATTGTATATAACTAAAAACAACAAAGCATTCGGAATAGTTGGCTTACAAATAGATAATATATTTATTATTATTAATAAAGCATTTGCTAATAAAAAGCAAGAAAAACTTAAAAAAGCAAAATTCTTGGCTAAAAACTAAGAAGTTCTAATACTAGAAATACTTATCAAATTTAATAATGAAATAATTATTATAAAAAATAATATTATTTATTTTAATTAAAAAGATTAATATTATAATATAAAATTTGTTAAAATAAAACTATTAAATATACTAAAAACTCAAAGAAAACTACAAAAATCAGCGATTCTGAAAAATTAATATGTTGCTCAATATATAAGAAAAGTATATATTGTAACAATATATTAATTAAAAACATTTTTCAATTTTTTGTATACTACTTAGATTATAAATTTTAAAAAAGAAAATGTTAAATTCTTTAATAAATATATTTAGTGACAAATTGATAACTTTACAAAGAATATTAAATTTATACTATTTAATACAGAGTTATTCAAATTAATTGTATTTATAGATATATCTTTTACTAATAATTATAACTTATCCTTTTAAATTGGATATGTTATTGTTTTTATAAATAAATATAATAATATTAATATTATTTATTAGTTATTTGTTAAATATAAGAGAATTATAAGAAGCATATTTATATCGGAACTTTACGGTATGATTCTCGGTTTTGATATTAGTACAGCAATTAAGGGTATAATCAATAATATCTTCCCGGAATTTAATATCCTATTAGTTATCTATACAAATTCTAAGTTATTTTATGATTGTTTTACAAAACTAAAAATAACTTATAAAAAAAGATTAATAATTAATATAATAGCTTTTCGTTAATTATATAAAAGATGAAAGATTGTAGAGATAAAATAGATTGATAAAGAATTTAACCTAACTAATACTATAATTAAGTTTAAAGTTTATCAAACTTTTAAAGACTTGGTTAATAATAACTTTATTAAGATTAAAATTACGAAATAGATTAAAAAAGATATACAGGGATAAGGGAGAAAAGGAAATAATAGGAAAAAAGAAGATAATAAAGGAAAGGAGGATATAGGAGAAGTGGCAACAAAAACAATTCCATTCAACTTTTAAAAAGTTATTAATGTCAAAAATTGTATAACCATACAGAACAGATTAAATTAGTAATAACCATACAGCATTAGCGTTTTAGTATTGATCTATATAGATTTCTTATTCTTATATTCTAATTCGAGAAACAATGAATATTATATGAAGTTATATAGTATTATTTGTTGATCTTTACCACCCCGGTGATTCCAACAGTTAGTGTTATATTATATATTATATGTATTTAAATTATAGTATAGAAAACTGTATAGGTTTATAAAAAAAACTTTTATTAAAAAAGTTGCAAAAAGCAAAGAAAAAAAGAAAGAAGAAACTTTGAAATAATGAAAAAGATTATAATAAATTATTATTATTATTTGTTGATTTTAATTAAAATATTTGTTTTTTATTAGAATTATTTTAATTTTTTTATTTTTAGTTTAACAAAACTCAATAATATTATTAATTCTTTTTCAAAACTTTAACAATTTAATTTCAAAACTAGAAATCCTAAAATCGAATTGAAATATTGAATAAGTTTTGAATAATAATACAAACCTAATTTCAATCTAAATTTAAATAATATTAACAATAAAATTGAATTATTAATTAAAATAATTATATCAATTAAGCTTTATAATAAAATAGTTTTTTTTAATTTAGTATAAATATTTATTATTAGTTTTTAATAGAGTTTTTATTATTAAATCTTTTTGCTTTTTTCAATCTATTATTATAATAATAATATATTTTTGTTTTTATAATTTTGTAATAGGTGTTTAATATAGATTAAATTTTTAATACTTTTTTAAATATTATTTAATAAATTATATCTTTTTTATTTAATTGAATATTAATATTTATAATTTTTTTTTATATATTAATATTTTTTTAATTTTGTATTTTATACTTTCTTCTATTTCTTCAAATAATAATAAAATTTTAATATTATTTCATTAATATTAAAGTTTAAATAGTAAAATATAAACAACATTATATATTTTATATATAAAGAATAATAACTATTTATATATATATTTATTATTTTTAATATCTATAATTATAAAAAAGCTTATAAATTTATTCAAAAATTTCTTTTTTGATTATAATTGTTTAATATTTTTAATATTTAGTATTACTTTTTTATTAATATTAAAACATTACTGCAAATTTTTTTATAGTATTAATTTTGATTTATTGTAATTTTTATTTAAAACTTTTTTAATTTTTTTTATTTTATTTAAAACGGCAAATTACTTTCATACCATTAAAAATGAAATTAATTACTTTTATACTATTAAAATTAGTTTATTTTTTAATCATTTTACTCTCATGCTATTTAGATTCTAGTTTAAAAACGGGTAGAATTTAGCCTAAAAAAGTAAATTCTATAGTATAGAATTTACTTTTCTAAGCTAGAATCTACCCTTTAACTATAAAATCTACCCTTCAACTATAGATTCTATAGTAGGCTAGATTATACCCTTTAAAGCTAGACTTTACTCTTTAAGGCTAGATTCTATCTTTCAACCATAAATTCTATAATAGGCTAGATTATACTCTTTAAAACTAAACTTTATTTTTCAAGATTAGATTTTACCCTTCAATTATAAACTTTATAATAAGTTAACTAAACGCTACTTTTTTAAACTAAAATCTATTTTTTTAATTATATTTATCTAAATAAATTCTTTTTTAAAAGCTTTGTTAATAAGTTAATTCGCTTGAGATTTAAACGAATTGTATTTTCTACCTTACAAATTTTTGTTTTTTCTTTTAATTTTTTTTTCTTTAATATATTTTTTATACCCTCTACTTTTATATATGTGATGACATTAATAACATATAGAGTATATTGTATAGAGTATATCATATCGTATAGAGTATATTATATAAAGTATATTGTATAGGGTATATTGTACAAGGCAAATTGTATACGTACGGGAAAACTTCGGTTGATTATTTGATTTACCCCCTCTCAACTTATTCAACAATTTTAACTTTAACAATTAATATTTTAACAATTAATAAAGTTAAAACCTTAAAAGCTATAGATTTAAATTTGTTTAATTAAAAAAAATAATCTAATATAAATTTTATTTTTTGAAAAGTAGAATTTAGTTTAAAATAAACTAAAATCTAAATAGTATAAGAGTAAAATGATTTAAAATTTTACTAATTTTAATAGCATAAAAGTAATTAATTTCATTTTTAATGGCATGAGAATAATTTACCTTATTTAAAATATTTCGATTTACTTTTTTACAGTTAATACTTTCCTTTTTAAAAATATTAATATATATAAATATAAATTAGAAGTTGTATATAATTTTAAAAAGTATTTTGTTAATTATATTATATTATATAATATTATATATAAATTTAGCAAAAAGTAGTAATAAAGTTTAATTATTTTATTTTTAGTTTATATAAGAATTAATATAATAAATACTAGTAAAGTTTTGGTTTTATTGTTTTATTTAATTATTAGTTTGTAAATAAAACATTATTAATAATTTTTGTTTTATATATAAATAGAATAAAAAGTTATTTCAAAACTTTGTGATAAATTATAATTCTTTATTAAATATAATACTTTTTAATATTTTAAAATCTTTAAAGATTCAAACTATTATAATATTGATTGATTTTAATATAATAATTGTTTTATTTATTAATATATATTATAATAGTTTTATAAACTTATCTATTATTATTAAAATACTATTATATATATATTTATTAATTTTTAAAAATAAATGATTTATAATAAAATTTATAATTACTTCTTTTTACAACCCTATAAATAAAAACAATATTTAAAATTTGCTATAAAACTAATATCTTTTTGATATAGTTTTTTAACAAATAATATAAGATTTAATATAGCTTTTAATATTCTAATTAATATTAAACTAATGATATTTAAATTTAATTATTTTAATTATTTTGTAAACCTCTTAGTAATTTATTATTAAATTATTATAATAAATTCTAAAAGTTTTATTTTTAAAATTATTAGACTATTAATATTGATTTTCTATAATTCAGCGTTTTTGATAGATTATAATTAAAATTTTGAATACTTTTTACTTTTTATAAAGTTATTTTCTTTTTAGAAATATAATAAAGTATTTTTTATCGATTTTAATATGAATTCAAATACTATTTTGTTATTAGTTACTATTACTTAAACAATTCAATATAATATCAACTATTTACAATTAATGTTAATTAATATAACCCCAAATCTATATAATAATAAACTATACTTTTCTTTTTAAAATTAATTTATAATTGATAACTTAGGTTTCTAATGTAGCGGCCTAAGGCCAAAAGGCGCCTCCATATAGTTATTAATAGAACTTAGATTTTAATAAATTATATAACTCACTTCAATTAAAATACTACTTTTTATTTTATATGTTTTTTGATGATTTATATAAGGATAATTGATTTCTTTTTGATTTGTTTTATTTTTTAATTGTAATATTAAATTCTTTACTTTTTTTTTAGAAAATTATTTTACAATATTAATATATAAAAAAATTGTATGATAAAAGATTATTAATTTTTATTAATTTAAAGCTTTAAATAAAATTGTTATTTTTATTTAGATTTGTTATATAAAAGATTATAATACTTTTGGTTTTAATATAGTTTTTTTTTTCTTTTGATATTTTCAAATTTTATATTAATAAGCTTTTTTACAATTTATATTTATTCTTTTTACTACTTCTTTTTTGTAAGATTCTATATTGTTTTATAATTCTTTTTAATATATATATTTGCTATTTAATTTATTTCATTTTTTTACTAATTCTATAAATTATTACAAAATCTAATACATTTTAATAAATCATTGTAGTTATTATATTAAACTTTTTTATTATTTTGTTCTAATTAACAATCTCTTTTTTTCTTTTGATTTAAAAGTTTTTTAGCAGATTTTTCAAAAATTCAAAACTATTTATATTTACTTTTTAAAATAAAGTTTAAAAAATCTTTTAAGTTGTTTTTTTCTTTCTTTAAATTCATTATTTTTTTAGATTTAGAATTAGAATTAACTTTAAAATTTGTGATTTGCAAACACAAAAGATTTATATTTAATTATTTCAAATTTCTTTTTGAATTCATTTTTTAAAAGAAAACTAGGTTTTTTTTGATTATTAAAAGTTTTCAAAAAAAATTATATTTATTTTCTAATAATTTTCTTTTTAGGACTTTTTAAATAAAATATTAAATATTTCAATTTAAATTTGTTGATAAAGAAGAATAAGAATATATACTTCCTTTTCCGATTTATATTAAATTTTTGTACAATATAGAGTTTAATTTGGTTATTACTAAAATATAATGGAAATTTATTAAAACCAAAAAGATTCTTGATTTTAATAAATTTAATATAAATAGCATTTTCTAGTTTTAAAAAGTTAATTAAGCTATTTTCTTTAATATTGATAATCTAGATTATAAACTATATACTTTTTTTAATATTGTTTTTTTCAAATTTATAAATAAGGCTAGTTTATAAGTTAAGAATTTTGATTAATTTACAAATATTTTTAATAATATAAAAAAAGTTACTTCTAAATTTAAAAAGTTTTTTGTTATTACTTTTAAAGTAAAATACTTTGTATAGTAAAATAATATATTTGCTTTTATTAATCTAATATCAATAAACAATTTGTAATAGTAAAAAAATGAAATTGTAGAAAAGTATTTTTGATAAACAATAGAATTTCAATAAGATTTGAATTTGTGAATATCTTATTTATTATAAGAATATCTTTTAATAAAGTTATTAATATTAGTTTATAAAATACTTTTATAATTAACTTTATTAAAAAATTTCTTAATATTAATCTTTGAAATTAAGCTATTTTTAACAATATAGTCTACAATTCTCTACAAAAATTATATATTATAATTATAAATACAAAAAAGAATTTTAATCTTTAAACTTTTTTCTCCAATAAAAAAACTATATAGTTTATTCAAAAAAGTGTTAAAAGAGTTAAACTTAATAATTTTTTTATTATAGAAATAAGCTATTTTTAAAAAACTTATAAATCCTAAATATATTACAATTTAATCTAATTTAAATTATATTATAATAAAAAGATTTAATCAAGAATTATATTATTAAAAATAAATAAAATCTACTCTATTACACACGTTTCTAAAAAGACAAGCTAGCATTTAAGCTCTTGTCCAATTGAAAAGACAAGAGCTTATATGCTAGCTTGTCTTTTAGTATAGGTGCTATTACAAATTATTTTTAATAATTTCAAGTTGTTTTTAGAAAATTCTATATTTTATATTTGTTTTAATTACTTTTTTAATCTTATAAATAATATTAAAAAATTGAATAATTCTGAATTCAATTATTTTAATATTAATATCAAACTTACTTTTAATTTAAAATAAAAACCTTTTCTAAAGTCAATTTAATTAAAAAAAAGCATTATTATATTATATATATATTCCTTAAAATTTATCAAAAAAATTGTTATTAATACTAATAATAAATTTGAATTTAAAATCATTATGTTTAAAAAAAACTTTTTTATAAATATTTTAAAATTATTATAAATTCTAATAGTGAGGATTAAATTAAATTATTTTTTTAATTTTATTTTAAATTAACTTTTTAAATAATATTGTTTATATTTAATCTATTATTTTTTAAAGAATTTATTGCAATTGCTTTTGTAATAGTTTTTATAATTATTCCAATAATTATTTTTATAATTTTTTAAAAAGAATTATTTTATTCTTTACTTTTTTTATATATTAAAAAAAAAAGAAATATACAAAATCTCCTAAGTTTCTCTTTAATATTATTACACAAAAAAATCTATTATTAATCAATTATATTAAAATGCTTTAATATTTTATTATAAAATAAGGAGGAATTAATATTATTAAGTTTTATTAAGTCTCCCCTAATACTATAAAGTATTTATATCGATTTACTATTAAAAAAATATTGCTAAAAGAAAATATATTTACAAATTATTTTAAATAAACAATTATATTTTAAAGATTTTATATATTATTATTTATAATATAGATGATTTTTAAAATATTTTTTTTTTGTATTAATTAAATTAAATTTTATTTTTTTAAAATTAAAATTATTTCTAAACAATTTAAATTACTTTTTTTATAAGTAAAACAATTTTAATTATATAATTTAATTTTAATAAATAATAATTAAAAAATAATAACTAATTAAGCTTAATTTTAAATATGATCTTTAATTTATTAATATTTATATAATTTTAATTATAATTCAAATTCAAAATAAAAATTAAACTTTTTATATTAAAAACATTTATTATTTAAATTGTTTAAATAAATTTATTAAAATGATGTTTAACAAATTGTATTATATTATAAATTAAAAATCTGATGAAAATATTTTTTTTTGTAATAATAAATTAGTTTGATTTGTTTTAATATTTTTTTTTATATTATTTTTATAAAAATTATTAATAGAATTAATATTAACTTTAACAAATATATTTTTTTCAAGTTTTTAATAAATAATATTTAATATAATATTCATACTTTTATTTGATTTAATATAAATAACAATTTTTCTTAAAATAAAAAAACTTTTTTTTAAAATTATTATAATTATTTATAATTAAAAAACAAATTAATATTTTCAATTTAATTATTTTAATTGAAAACAAAAAATATATTTTAATTCAAATATTTCAATTTTATTAATTATTTTTATATTAATTAATTTTTTACCTTGCAAATCTTTTATATTATATTATTGTTTAAAAAATAAAGTTAATAATAAAAATCAAATTAATTGCTACTTAAAACAAAAAGAAAAACAAATATATTTATTTTAAAAAATATTCCTTATTCTCTTCTTCTAATTTATTTAATTTTTCATTTTATATTTAAAAAAAAACAAATATTTGAATTAATTTTTAATAGTAAGGATTTTTTATTATTTTTATATTAAAATAAGAATATTTTAAACTTTTAAATTTTTAATACAATAATAAATTGTTTTTATATAATAATCAAATTTATTTATTTAAATCCTTAAATTCACTAAATCAATTAAATAAATTTAATATTCCCCTTAATATTTTTTTTAAATAAGATTTTTTTAATATTTTTATTATTTATAAATTTAAATTTAAATTTTATTCAAAAAATAAATATATTCTTATTAATTATATTAATATTTTTAATTATTTTAATAATTTCAAAATCTTTAATTAATTTTATTTTATAAATAAACAATTTATATTTAAACCATTTTTAATAGATCTACAAAAAACAATTAATAAATAATTAACAAATATATAGATTAATATAGGATTATTAATAATTAGCGAATTTTGTAAATAAATTGAATGACTTTTTTATATATATAAAAATTTGAATATTATAAAATTTAAATATATATTTTTAATTATAATATATATTTATTGAATTTATCTTTATCCCAATATTAAACTTTTTAAAGCTAAATTTTATCCTAAATTTTTTTTATAATAATAATATTAGTTAAATAAGATTTTTTTTAAAAAATAACAATATAATATACTAGTATATAAATATATATAAATGATAAATAATAAACTTTTTAATTAATTTATTATATTATTAGTAATTTCAAAATTAGGAATTGTATATCCAACTAACTTATCCCCTAATAATCCTAGTTCTAAAAGATATATAGTTTTTGATTATTTTTAAATCAAAAAGGTTATATTTAAAAATTATTATATTTCAATTTAAAATGTTTATAAATATTTAATTTATTTAAATTATTAAATATTTTTTTAATTTGATTTAAAATATATTTATTGAATAATGCTTTTTTATTTTGATAATTATTATATTTTTGCTTTTTTAATAAAAGATTCTATTCAAAAATAATTTATTTACATTTTTTAAAGTATACAAATTACTTGTTTTTTTATATTTAAATTGTTTTATATTATTTTTAATTATATTTCTTTATTATTTATAAATTATTAATTTTTAGATAATTTTATTGTATTATATAATAGCTTTTTTCAATCTATTCTAAAACCCAACTTTTTCAATAGTTTAACTTTAACCAAATTTTATATTAATAATATATTCTTTAACTATAAAACCCTTAAAAATATATATAATATATTAATAAATCATTTATTTTTTTATTTTGTTTTTACAAAATTATATTTATTTTTTTAAAAGATATATATATTTATTGATTAAATAAAAATATTAAAAATCTTTTATAAAACTAACAAAATTATTTTTATAAAATCAATAAAATTTTTCAAAATTAGTATTTTCTTTATTTTTATAAATATTATTAATATTTGTAATTTTCTAATTATTATTTAAATAATTTAATATAATATTAAAAACTTTATTGAAATCTTTTATTTATTATTATATCTTATTAATAAGATTAAATGATAATAGGATATATATAAACAAATCTTTTTTAAAACCTTATATTTAAAATGCTCTGTAATTATTGAATTATATAAAGTTAATTATTTTATTTTAATTTATATATATATAAATGTTAATATGATTACTACTAAATATTTTATTTTTTAAAAATATTTATTATTAAATAATCTTTAAGGATTATTAATTATTTTTTTTATTTTTTATAACTATTTTTTTTTAATAAAATTTAAAAAGCTTATAAAATTTATAAATGAGAATTGTTTATTATAATTAAATTTGTTTATAAATATTATTATTATTTTTATAATAAAAATCTATATATTATTTATATTAATTATTTATTATTTATTTGTTTTTTTGTATCTAATTTTGAAGTTTAAAGTATTTATATTTATTAAATTATAGAATTGTTTTTTTTTAATATAATTATTGAATATATTCTAGATATTTGGAATAAGGTTATAGATGTTCTTTTTTGCATTATTTTTTTTAATAAAAATTATTAATTAAATAATCTTATTAACGAGCTTTGAATACAGCCGCTCAGGCCAGTTAATAAATATATTCGCCTTAGGCTCCCTTTTTATTAATTACAGCTATTCGCAACCTTCCTTGTAGCTCATACTGCATAACTTTATCAAACACTTATTATTAAAATATATAATTTATTAATTAAACAATATAATAGAATCGTACTTTTATTGATACCTAAATATTTGAAAACACTAACATTTATACCTATAAATATATATTTTAATCCTATTAATAATAATTGTTTTTTATTTAAACACAACTTTTTTAATTCTTTAACCTTTTTATTAATACCTTTTATTTTTGAAAAATATTGAGAAAAAACTATTAAAATGCTTTTAAATCAATATCTTCATTTTAATTTAAAAATTAACTCTATAACTAATATAATTATATTAAAAATTGTAAAGCTTATTAAAAGTATTAAGTTTAAACAATTAATTAAGATAATTTTGGTTTATATTATATATACAAATATATAAACAAATACGTCTAGTTAATATATATAACTAATTATAAATTATCTCAACCTTAATTATCTCTTAAACAATATAGCTATTTTGTTAAAAAGCCTTAAATTCATAAAGTATTATATTAAGCTTTTTAACATAAATACTAGTAAGTTTTATAAAAAATAACTCAAAATTAAAAATAGAATTCTTCTTTATTCAAAAACAAATAACTTTTATTAAAGTTTAATATATTAAATTCAATTAATTAAATATTTACAAAATTAAATATTAAAAACTTATTTAATATATCTTTTTTTTAAAAAAATATAAAAGATTTAATATTATTCAAAATAGTATTAATAACTACATAATTTTAAAAAACTATAAGAAATAAAACTTTAATAAAATTATTTTTATTATAAATAATAAAATCAATTATATTGCAAAAAAGAATAATAACAAAAGCAAAAATAAAAATAAAAACAATAACAATATTATTATTATTATTATTGATAAAATTAATTTTCAATAAGCAAAAACTAGTTTTGGTATTAGAACATTCAGTTTTTGCTTTATAATAAATTCTAAAACAATTAAGGTAAAGGTAGCAACAAACTTTAATTCTTCAATTAAAGTAAAGGCAACAATAAGCTTTAGTTTTTCAATCAGGGCAAGAGTAGTAATAGACTTTAGCTTTTCGATTAAGGCAAAAGCAATAATAACAAATTCTATTTCTTTAATCAAAGCAAAAGCAGCAATAATAAGTTTTGTTTTTTTGATTAAAATAAAAGCGGTGATAGGTTTCTATTTACTAAAAGTAAGGCTTATAATATATAAGTTTTGAATTGCTATTTTGAATCGAAATAAAGTTTTAGTAATTAATAAATTTAAATATATAATAAAAAAAGTTAAAAAAAAAAAAAAAAAGAAGGAAGGTAGAATATAAATAATATATATTCTAATTAATTACTTTACTTTTTATAATATTATATAATTAATTATTTAATAAACAAGTAAATATATATCTAATATATTTATTCAAATAATATAAAAAATATTGTAAAATATTATCAAAAAACCTTTTCTTTAAATATTTTATATATTATTAATTTGAATATTAATATCTTTTAATACCTTTAGTTATATAATATTTTCTATTCTTTTTAATTAATTTTTATTATTTAATAATAATAGTATATAAAAATATTATAATATTTTACTTTATATTATTATAATATAAAACTAATTATAATTAAAACAAAAATTTTTAAAATCAATATTGATATATTTAAAACTTTAACTTTAAAATTTATTAATAATTATTACGAAATATAGTTTAAAAAAAAATTGTTTTCAATAAAGTATAAAAAACAGTTTTCTAAACCAACTTGATAAAATAATATATAAAATATACTTTATAATATTATAAAACTTTCTTTTCAATAATATAACTTCTAAAACATATTGTTTGATATTCATAATTATTATTCAAAAGTTATTGTATAACCTTTAATTTAATCGAATATTATATAAACATATTATAAGTATACTAATTTTAAGTTTTATAATTACAAATAAAAAACCTAATAAAAATATAATCTATAAGTTTTCTATAAATTTATGTTATTCATTTTTTTCTTTGATTTTTTTTATATCTTTTTAAATATTATATAAAAATATTGTTTTGTATTATTTAAATATTTAATTAATAATTATTTAATTAATTTTTATAATTATAATATTTAAAGTTATAATAATACAATAATCTTTATATAAAAAGTCTTTATATATATACAATCTAATTATAAATATATTTCTAAAATAAATCTTTTCAATAAAAGCTTTAATAATATAAAGCTTTTAAATATAATCCGAAAAATAATGTAACCTAATATTAATTAGATTATAAATTATTTTTAATATTTAATCCTTAAATCTAATAATTCTTTCTATTTAATTATTTTGATTTACATTTATTATTTTTATATTTTGATAAAAATAAAATTTATTAATTAAAAACTATATTTAATTATTACAAATAGAAGTTTTAATAATATTATATTTAGATTCTTTTGAAATAATAAATAAAGTTTAAATAAAATCATTATTAAAAATGATTGGTTTTCTATTTATTAAAAGTATTTTAAAGTTTTGTTATAAAAAATCAAGAAAATTGCAAAATAATTTATATATTAATTTAAACCAATATTTATATTATATAATTATTTTATTTTAAATAATTAATAAATACTTTTTTAATAAATTAGCTTTTTTATTTTATTTTACAATTGAATTAGTTGATTTTGATAATAAATTGATAAGAATTCTAAATTGAAAATAAAATGTATTATTTCTAAATAATAAAAGTATTGCAATATTAATAAATATAATATAAAAAACTATTTTATTTTTACTTTAATAATAATAATATAATACAATACATAAATATATTTTACTATATTTATTTAATTTTTAAAAATAGAAATAAACTATAATAAAATCATTTTTAATTGTTTTGATAATAATATCAAACATTTGGTATTAATTTAAATTTAATATTGAAAATAGCTCTTTAAATTTTATATGTTTTTTTTTTAAAATGAATATATTTTTAAAAACTATATAATTGTTTTAATTATATTAAAATATTAGTAAATTATTCTTTTTCAAAGTTATATTCGAATTGTTTTTTGTTAAGTTTATTTGAATTAAATATAATATATGATTTTTAATAAAATTTATTAAATCCAAAAAGAATTATATATTATATTTAACTATATTTTAGATTAAATTTATATCTACAAAATTTACTTTGAATTTGATTCAAATATTTAATAGTTTTGTAATAAACTTATTCTTAAATACTAAAATAAATATTTTATATAATTAATTTGTTAATTGAAAATCTTTTGTTTTATTGAATATATTCTTTTATTCCTTATTATTTTTTGTAATTTTATATACAATATAATTTGCTCGAAAAATAAGATATTTAATATTATTATAAGTTTTCAAATCTTTATAATAAATACTAGTAGTTTTAATAATAATTGTAAAAAAACATTAAAAGTAATATTTTTTGCTAAAAAACATATTTGTATAATATATACAATTAATAGTTTTTAGTAATTAATTAACTAATAAAACATTTTTCTTTATTTTTCTTACTTTTTAAACTTTATTGTTTTGATTTCAAATAGTATATTTTAGGAAATCAAAATATAAAATATTAAAAAGATTTCTATATATCTGCTTTTTAATATCTTTAATTATATATGTTTTTTCTTTTAAATAAAAATTATCCTAATTATATTTAAACTGATTTATTAATATTGATTAACTAAATTCTATTTTAGCTTTCAATTTTTTTTTAAACAAATCCCCAAAATAAACTATTTGTTATCCTTTTTTATAAATTACTAATTTAGTTATTAAAAAATAATATTAATACTTACAAGCACAATTTAAAGGGTTTAAAATAATTTTAAAACTTTCTTGGTTATATCTCTCAATTATCTACAGATAATTCTTGGCTAAAGTTAGTTTTTATATTGTGTGGAGTTAGATTAAAGATATTCTAAAATCTTTAAAAATAATTCAAAATTTTTTAAAATATTTTAAGATTAGCAATCTTTTTTATACTATTTTAAAACAATTATAAGATTAACTTTATATTATTTTAATTCAATTTACAAATATAATCAAAAATATCTCAAAATATTTAAAAAGATTTAAAAAAATGCCCTTCTCTTTTTCCTCCTTTTTTTTCTTCTTTTCCTCTTTTTCTTTTTTTTTTTCTATTTATTTATATATTTTAAAGTATATTAATACAAACTTTGTATACAGTTTTGTTAAACATTTATTATTAAAATATATAATTTATTAATTAAACAATATAATAAAATTGTACTTTTATTAATATTTAAATATTTAAAGATATATAAATATATATCTTAACCCTATTAATAACAATTACTTTTTATTTAAATGCAACTCTTTTAATTTTTTAATTCTTTTATTAATATCTTTTATTTTTAAAAAGTACCAAAAAAAAACTATTAAAATACTTTTGAATTAATATTTTTATTTTAATTTGGAGATTGGCTTTATAATCAATATAATTATATTAAAAATTGCAAAGCTTATTGGGAATATTAGGTTTAAATAATTAATCAAAATAATTTTAATTTATACTATATATATAAATATATAAGTAGATATGTTTAGTTAATGTATATAATTAATTATAAACTATTTCAATCTCAGTTATTTTTTAAATAATATGGTTATTTTACTAAAAAGCCTTGAATTTGTAGAATATTATATTAAGCTCTTTAATATAAGTAGGTTTTATAGGGAATAATTTAAAATTAAAAGTAAAATTCTTTTTTATTTAAAAGTAAATAATTTTTGTTAAAGTTTAATATATTAAATTCAATTAATTAAATATTTATAAAGTTAAATATTAAAAATTTATTTAATATATTTTTTTTCTAAAAAGATATAAAAGATTTAATATTATTTGGGATAATATTAATAATTATACAGCTTTAAAAAATTATAGGAAATAAAATTTTAATAGGGTTATCCTTACTATGAATAATAAGGTTAATTATATTGTAAAAAAAAATAGCAATAAAAGTAGGAGTAATAATAATAATAATATTATTATTATTATTATTATTACTGGTAAGGTTGATCTTTTAATGAGCAGGGGCTAGCCTTAATGTTAAAACGCCTGGCTTTTGCTTTATAGTAGGTTTTAGAACGACCGGGGTAGGGGCGGCGATAACAGATTCTTCGACCGGGGCAGGGGCGGCGACAGGCTCCTATTCATTGGGAGTAAGGCTTACAACACATAAGTTTTAAATTGCCATTTTAAATCAAAATAAAGTTTTAATAATCGATAAATTTAGGTATATAATAAAAAAAGTCAAAAATATAATTAAAAATAAAAAAAAAAAAAA
>NGKG01000030.1:269849-297305 GCA_002162505.1 Myriosclerotinia scirpicola | reverse complement strand
AGAAAAGTAAAATATAAATAATATATATTTTAGTTAATTACTTTGCTTTTTATAATATTATATAATTAAATAAATACATATATAATAAATTTATTTAAATAATATAAAAAAATATTGCAAAATATTATTAAAAAACTTTTTCTTTAAATATTTTATATATTTTTAAATTAATATTATTATTATTATTATTATTAATATTAACAATTTTATTTGGATTAATTTTACTTTAAATATTAATTAATTATAATAAAAATATTAAAATATAAGTAAAAAATTAGTAAAAATCCTTTTAATAAATTAATTAATATTAAACAAAAAGTAATAAATAACTAACAAAAAATAAATTATTTATATTAATTAAAAAAGCTTTTATTATTTATATTATTAAAATCTTTATTAAAATTAATTATAATATATAATTTTTGTTAATTTAGAAATAATATTTTACAAAATGAAAAATTATTCATAAATAGATTATAAAATCTATTTTTTTTATATAAACCATTATAAATCAATAAAAAATATTTTTGAATATATTTTGAAAATTTTTATTATTTATAAAATTCAAATAATTATATTAATTTAATTATTATTAAAATCTTTATAATTGTATTTATATTAGATTAATTTAATTCAAAATAAAACAAAATAAAAAAATATATATTTAAAAAATTCTTTTTTAAATAATAATATTTTATTCTATTTAATAATTTAATTAAATAATTGAAATAGTATAAGTAACTAATACTTTTTATAATTCTTAAATAAAATATTTATAATATTTTGGAAATTAATATATTATTGTAATTCCTTTATATTTTTTTTTATTTATTTATAAATAAATAACTTTATAGCTTTAATAATTATTAACTTTTAATTTTTATAGTTTTTTAATATTTTTGCTTACACTACTTTAAATATAATATTAAAAATAAATAACTCAAAAAAAATATATTGTATAAGCTTAAAATTCTTTTTTTAATTTAAATTTATTATATATTGTTATTAATTATATTATTTTAGTTTTTTTATAATAATTATTTCAACTTTTGTATATTTAATATATATTTGTTTTTTTTATATCTTTTATTTTCAATTATCTACTACTTATATAATTTTAATAGATTTTATATATTTGTATATCTTTGATAAATGTTTTTAAAGTTTTTTTTTTTATTAATAATATTATTATTATTATTGTTTTTTATATTGCCTAGACTATTAATAACTTTATGTTTAAGCTTAGGGTTTAATCTTATTTTAATAAATTCTTATATAATATTTAAATCATTTAAAATGATGGTTTTCATATTATTTAACTTCTTTTTAGTGGGTTATGCGAGTTGTATGAGTTATATCGTAGTATTAGCTTTAAAAGGCTTATTAGTTTTCGATCTATTGTTTAATTGTATAAATCTATATCAATATATATTATTCTATATTGAAATCTTTTGTTTTATTTGTTTGAATTTTTTTGTTAATAATAAGCTATTATTATAAGTTTTATTATTGTTATTATTATTATTATTAATATTATTAATTTGAATATCCTTCTTCTGTTTGCTATATCCACTAATTCTATTATATAATAAATTGATTTTATTATTAATTTTTAATCTTGTAATATTATTTTTTTGTTTAAGATTTATTTATAAAAAAATAGAATTAAATCTTTACTATAGTTTTTTAAATAGCTTAATAGCTTTTAATATTTAAAATAATATTTAAAATAATATAGTAGTAAAATTAATTTGAAAGTTTTGGATATTAGTTCATATATTATATAAATTAATAAAACCAAAAAAGTTTTTTATAACAAAAAAAATATAATTTTAAAATACTTTTTATTTAGAATTATATTAAAAATAATATATTAATATTTAAATATAAATTATTACAATATATATAAAGTTATTTATTAAATTATTCACCAATTAAATAATATATCAAATATTTATTTAAATAAGGTTAATACAAATAAATTTCTAATTTAAATCTTTAATTTTTTAATTGTTTAAATTATTTAAAATAAATATATAAAAATAATAAAAAAATAATAAAAAAATAATATTATAATCAAATATATATTTAATAAATATAAATAAAATAAAATAAAGTAAAATAAAGTACTATCTATTAAATATAATAAATATATTTTATTATATTTAAAGTATAGATAAAAAGCTTTATATAAGGTTATATTTATAAAATTAAAATTTTAATAATGTTTTAATATTAATATTTATTTAAAATAATAATTAAATATAATATAATATAACATTTAATATAATATTTATTTAAAAAAAATATATTATAATATAATATTGAATTTTCCTTTTATTTTTAAATTTTTTATATAATAATTATTATTATTATTACTTTAATCACTACTTTAATCATTATTATTATCTTAATCATTATTTTAATTATTATTTTAATAATAATAATTATTATTATTATTATTTTTGTAACAAATATAAACCTTTAATTTTATAAATCTTATATAAACTGAACCTTTAATCCTATAAGTTTTATATAAACCAAACCTTTAATTTTATAAATCTTAATCAAACCTTTAATTTTATAAGCTTTGATTGAACTTTTAATAATTATAGTATATACAATTAGAAATGTACACTTTAAAATATTAACAGAATTGTTATTATTAAATAAAGATATTAATTTAATTTAGTATAAACTTTTTGGTACAATTATAAAACCTAAAGTTATATAAAATTTCGTTAAAATAATTAAATACTTAAATATATTTAATAACAAAATTATATTTAAGTTTTTAAAATTGTAAGAATTTCTTCTATATTTTAAAAAATTTTATTAGTAAATAATACTTTTTTATATTTTTAATATATTTAATATTAAAAGTTCAATATTAAAAATAATATAAAATATTATAATTTAAAAAGAAAATTATAAAAACACAAAATATTTAAATATTTTTTTAAATAAAATAGGCTAAAAAAATATTAATTATTATATACTTTATTTATATTATTTATATTTAATTAATTTAATTATACAAAATAGTATTTTTTTAAATAAATAAATAAATAAAGTTAAAATAAAAATACATTTATAAATATATATAATATATATAATTACTAATATAAATCATATTATTATTTTTATTAAAAAACAAAAAAGTATAAGCGAATTAAATATTAGTTTATTAATATTTAATAATTCAATTATTAATATATTTGAAGATTTTAATAGAATAGATATAAATATTTTATATACAATTTTAAATAAAGCTTTAAAATTTAATATATATATTTTTTTGCGATTTTTATTAAAAGTTAATAAAATAAAATCTTTTATTTAATTTATAAAAAACTTTGTAAGTTAATTTGCTTGTTTATATATATTACTTTCAAAATTTAATTTATTTATATAATTAGAAAAAAAAAAAAAATTAATAGGAATTGGTTTTTTATTTGCTAATTAAAATAATGTTTTTGAAAAACAATTGAATTAGGTTGATATAGTTGATATATTTAAAAAATTTATAAATCAAATAATTTTATTAAAATTGATAAGAAATTTAAAAAATCTTTTTGATTTAAAAATACTATTTAATTAATATTTAAATATTTAAATTATTTTTAAATATTTTAATAATAAATTATTTTTGAAAAAATTAATAATAAATATTTTATATAATACTATAACAAATACATTAGATTTAAATAAAGAAAATGCTTTTTAAAATTTAAAAATTAAAGCTTTAATTTTAAAAAAATGTTTTACTAATTTTAATATATTATTTTAATTTTTAATTAATTAAATAATAAAACTAAAAATATTATTAAATAATAAAAACTATTAGTTATAAAAGTATAATAAAGATTATAAATTCTTTAATTTCAATTTTAAACATTTTAAATTCTTTTCAATTAAATTTATTTTTTAATTTAAAAATTAATAAATTATTGAAATGTGCCAAATTATTCAAATTCTTTAAAATCCTTTAATTAAAATTTGTTTATTAATAAATATTATTAATCTCAATAAAATTATTAAAATAATTAATTTTTAAATATAAATAAATTATTATATATATTAGTTTTATATAGATTATTAATTATTAGTATAAAATAAATATAAATATAAAAAAGTTTTTAAGGAATATAAATATTTATTAAAAGAATATAATTAAATAAAAATATTGTACAATATTTGGTAAATTTAGGAATTAAATATTTATTTTTAAATTAATACAATTTAAAATAATAACACAAACTTTAATAACAATAGCAATATTAAATCTTAAACTTTTTAAGAAAATCTTTATAATATACTTAATCTATTTATTCGCTTTTTTTTAATATAATTAAAAATGTTGATTATTTTATTGAAATTAATTGAATAATAGGTAGATAAAATAAATAAGATATTAAAAAACTTTATTATTTATATCTATTATAATAATAAATGTAAGAATAAATAAAGTTATTATAAAAAAATTATAGAAAAATTTACCAGAAAATATCAGATATTTAATAATATTGAAGAGAATTCCTGTGTTGTAGTAATTACTTTTATAATAATATTTAGGTTATGACATAATTTATTAACTTTAAAAAATTATTATATATTTAAACTTAATATAACAACAAATAATGTAGATACTATTATAATAATTAATAAACTTTTTTAGCTTTAAAATTTAAAAGGATTATTTTAGTATATAATAATTAATAAAATATATATTTTTAAAAATATTAATATTATATTACATTAAATTATAATATAGTTTAAAGCCGATTTTTTATTAATAGCAATTGTTATAATATTATTAAATTGTATTAAGGATTTTATTAAATACATAAAGTTTATCGAAATGGGAAAAGATTTATAAATATTTGGAAATCTTTTTAAATAAAGAATAAATAATATTATCAATCCTTTTATTTTATTTAATATATATTTAATAATAATATTATATTTTATTATTAAAATAATAATTTATTAAATTATAAGAAAATAAAAAAATAAAAAGATAATAAAAGTTTATTTAGTTAAAATTTAGGAATAAATTATAATTAAAAGAATATATATATTATTAAATCTATAATTTCCTAACAAAAAGATTGCCAAAAACATTATTATATTTTATATTTGTTATATTATTTATAAATTTAATAAATAAAAAACCCTATAATATAAAATTTTCTTTATAAAAGCTAATAAAAAATTAATTATTGTTTTATTTAATAAAAGTATAACTTAGAATTAAAAGTATAGCAGATAATTCATTCTTTTGTTATTATAAATAAAATTTTATTATATTAACAATTTATTTAAAGCAAATAATATTATTATTTGGAAAAGTTTAAATCAATTATTTTATATATTAATTAAAAAGTTTTATAAAACTTTAAATAAAGAAACTTTTTTGTTTAATTTATTAAAAAAAAAAGATGTTATTAAACAAATGATGATAATTTATTATAAAGCATCAAAGCTTTATATATTTTTAAAAATAATTGTTAAATTTATTATATTATATAATAAAAAGGTTATAATTTGATATTTATTATTAATAATATAATTTTTCTTTAACATTATTTTTAAAACTTTTAATATTACAATTATATATTATA
The DNA here is from genome assembly GCA_002162505.1 of Myriosclerotinia scirpicola. NCBI lineage: Eukaryota > Fungi > Ascomycota > Leotiomycetes > Helotiales > Sclerotiniaceae > Myriosclerotinia > Myriosclerotinia scirpicola. Next base: position 291,681 of record NGKG01000030.1, on the reverse strand, counting down.
CATTTGAGTTGGATTTTGATAATTATATTAAATTTGTTTATATATTTATAACTGTAAATGATGTAATAGTTTTTCTTGCTTTTTTTGTGATAGAATCTATTGGATATAATCTACAATCTTATTATTATTATTCTATTTTTTTTAATATTCTGTTTAATAAAGACTTTAAGAAATAAATTATAGGTTATACTCGCAGAATTGATTAAATATATATTATAAAAAGCTTTAAATTTTTTGTTAAAAATTTATTTCAAAATAGATAAATTCAATTAAATATATTAAAGACTTTACCTAAAATAATGATAGAACTTACAATTAATATCCATTAAAATCCTGATGTGAATCTAAACGAAGAGGATGGAGATATTCAGTAAATCGCTAATAAGTAGTATATGCATAAAAAAGAGCTTATTATTGAAAATAATCCTCAATTTAAAAATTTAATTATAAAATTATTATCATCTTATGAATTGATCTTAATCATTCTTCATAGTTTACATAATGAAAATTTCATTATAGAGATTAATAGTTTTAATATAAAAGAAGTTATTAATAATATTATTCTAAATAATTTAAAAGGTTAATTTGGGCTAGATTAATCTAACCTATATCTTCAATCAAATAATATTATTTATATTTTAATTATATTCTGCAATTGTAAAAACTGCTTCATATAACTTACTTTTTTAACTTTTTTTATATCTTTTTCTATTACTACAATTTGCTTTTGCTTTTGTATTAGTATTAAAATACTACTTTTTTATTATTATAATTCGCTTTTGCCTTTATATTAATATTAAAATATTACTTTATTATTACTATAATTCGCTTTTGTATTAGTATTAAAATACTATTTTATTATTATTATAATTTGCTTTTACATTAATATTCCTTAAAATATTTTAATAAATAACATTCTTATTTTATTACATATTTAATAATCTAATATAGTATTAAAGTATTATTTTATTATTATTATAATTCGCTTTTGTATTAGTATTAAGGTATTTTATTATTATTACTAAACACTATTTTTATTTATAGTTTATAAAACATTTATATTTATTAATATTTTATTTTATTTATAACTTATAAAGTATTTATATTTATTAATATTTTATTTTATTTATTGCATATTAATTAGATTATATATTAAAAATAATAAATAAAAATGTTATTAATTATATTAATTTTTAAAATAATTATTATAATTTTAATATAATAATAATTATTATTATAATGGTTACTAAATATATTACATCTTTTTTTTTATTATAATTATTATTAATAGTATTTTTAATATACAAAATAATTACATTAAATATAATTATATATAATAATAAATAATAAAGCTAGTATAATGCCATAACGTAAAATTAATAATCATCTATTTATTTAGTAAACAACTATTGCTATTTCACCCTTCATTACTATTGTCAATTCCCTTATATCATCTTTATTATTATTAACTTCACTTTTATCTTTATCTTTAATATTAATCTTATATAAAGTATTAACTTTCAATTTCGAATTATTATTAAATATTAATTATAATAATAATATTATTATATATATAAGAATTAAGTTAAACTTATTTAACTAAAAGTTTTCAAATAATGAAAGTTTAGAATTTAAAGTTAATGAGTTTGCAGAATTATTTGATAATATAAATTGGGTATTAATATATAATAGGTTAATATATATATATACTAATATTTAATTATATATATAGGATACAATAAATGTATTAGATAATACAATAATAGTATTTAATAATATTTATAACCTTAATTTATTATTAGATATTAATAAAAATAACGAATTAAAATTAGGATTTGAAAATGAGGGTAATAAGTTATAAATAGTAATTAATATACCAATAAAAAAAACTAGTATATTTTTGTTAAACTCAGCATTATCGATTAATACAAATATAGAGTTTATATTCAATCCCATTAATAATAGGAGATTATTTCCTTTTTATATAGTTTTTAGTTTATAATATAAGTATATATTGATATTTTGAAAGAATTATAAATAATTACAGGAGATCTGGATAATAAACCAGGAAATAAATTAGAAGGTTAATAACTATAATAATAAAAATGAAGATATGGAGTTTGCACTACTATTTCATTTAAATATATTTAAACAAACTATATATAGAAAACTTTTAATATTATAATTAATAAAAAAGTTTATTATAATAACTTTTAAAAAACAAATAAGTTTGTTAAGTAATAAAAAGATTAATAAAAAGAAAGTTAATCATATTTATATTATATAAAAAATATAGCATTATTAATATAATTTAATAAATTTTATTTTTAAAATATTAAATATATTTAAATTGAAATATAAAATGTATTTTAATATAGTATATTATATTAATTACCTAGAAAAGTTTTGGGAATTAAAAGTTTAGGAGTTATCAACTATATTAATATTTAATGATTTTGTATATAATATTAAAAAAGATATTATATTACTAAAAAATATTATTAAATTTATTAAATTAATATTAGGTTAGATTAAAAGATAGATTATATTTATTAATTAAGAATATAAAAGTAAATATTTATAAAAAGTAGCTAAAAATAATATCTTAATAATATTATAATTAATTATAATAGTAAAAGATTTTAATATAAATATTAAGAATTTAAGAATAATATATAAAGAATTTCTATTTATAATTAAAACGTTAGAAATTAATCCTAATATAATTCAATATTAAATAAATATATATATCCAATAGGATTATAATTTAGAATTAAAAGAAAAAGGAGATCTTGAAACTTTAAATAAATAATATTTTATTAAATAAATAATCAATATATAAATAAAAAGAATAAAATTATTATGTTTTATAATACTTATTCAAAAAAATCTAGAAATAAAAAAATATAGTAAAGCAAATATTAAACAATTAACAAATAATAATATATAAAGAATATTAATATTGCTATTTATACTATTTATGGATAACTTTAGTATATATAAAAATATATATTATATTTTGAAAGCTTTTTATATTATTTTAATATATTTTGATTATAAAGAAAGGAGAAGATCAAGCAATTTGTTTATATTAATATTAGGATTCTATAATGTTAGTATAGATGATATAGTTAATAACTTAAAAACAAATATAAAAGTTTTAGTAGAAAAAGTTATATTGAAGATTAGGGGGCATAATATATTTGTAAGAGTATATTTAATTATATTGATTATAGATATACTATAAGTAATCGATAATTTAGGATTTATAAAATATAATACCATTCAAGGTTGCTGAATTTATTTTATTATTAAGAATGATCAATATGATTTAAATTATAATATTATAAAGAATGATTGATATTATTATAATACTAAATATATTTAAAAGATAGAGCAAAATATTTAAGTAAACAATAATCGTATTAATTATTTTCAAAAATTCGGAATACAAGAAAAGTCTTTTACTATAAAGAAATTAGCGCCATATTTAAACTTAATTTTAAATCATAACTATAATATATTATATTTAAAATAGTATAAAATTAGTAGAGTATTGATAAACTTTTTATATAATAATATATTAACAAAATCTAAAAGATTAATATTTATTAAGTTTTTTCAAACTTTTGTATTTCCTTTTGATTAACCTTACATTTAAAGTTTACTATATTTATTCTTGTGGTTACTATTAAAAGTTAATAGAGCATTAATATTGATCCTTTTTATATTAAAATATTATAATTGTTTAATATAGTACAAAATCAGCTTTATATAGTTGTTATTGGTGATTATTTAAAGAGCTGTACCTATGAGGGTTTTAATAAAGTGTTTTTAATGTATTGTTATAGCTCTTCTAAAGCTATACGTTTGTCTGGATAAGTCTATTTTAAGTCAAAAAAGTAAAGAATTATTGTGAGTTTTATAAGGTATTTATAAAACTTTGATTATTGTTGTTTTTTGTATGAATAGTCAAGCAGCAAATAATCAGGGCTTAGATAATAATGAAGATGATCTTTAAATAGAATTTCCCAATATAAATAATATAATTAATCGAGAAATAGTGAACGTTAAAGATAAAGGTAAGAATGATAGTTCAAGATTTAGTGATATTATAATAAATAGTAGTAATAACGAATTAATAGATAGAAATATAAGTATAATAGATAAAAGTATTATGCTGAGATAGTGATAACAAAGAAATCAATTGAATAAATAAGAGAAGCTTTTAAATCTTCCAAATGTCCATATAGGTTTGTATTTATTGAATAATATCTCGAAATATGGGCATATTATGAATTATAATGTGCTTAATAATGAACAAGGATATGGGTAAAGTGATTTTCTTTCTCTTACCTTTTTATTAATATTTATTTAGGAAATAGAAAGTTTAAATAAATGCTATATTTCCCCTTAAATTTATAGTATATTTATTTGTAAAAGATATTATATTATAATTATTACATTTTAGATTTATAAAGGTATAGGTAAATAATTATTTTGAATTTATTAATCTAATAAAAATGATCGAAATGTACTATCTCATATTAATTCATAATTTTATATTACTCATAAAAAAGAATTATAATAACGATATAGAAAATAATGGAAATAACAGTAATGATGACTTAAAGATTATTAATAATACTCATTACAAAGCAATATTTATAAATTTAAAGGAATATAATGGAATAGGGTGGGTAGTAGTAGAGAGGGCCCTTCGGATTCCATCAAAATTAATAAGATTGTTAATGATACTATCTAATCATTTATTGAGTATCAGACTAATCCAGAGCTTTAATAAAAGTAAATATTCCTGATATAATTTATGTATATATAATGTTTAAAAGCTTAGATTATTACATTAGGAATATTATTCAATTCAATCAATAAAATAAAATATAATAGTATTAACGGGTTTCCTTTAAGGAATTTGACAAACGAATTATATTTAAAGTGAATGATTTCTGTTGTATTCAAAAGAATATATTATATTAGATATACCAATTTATTATGGTGAGATTTAATGGGAAATAGTATCTCTTTTTTATTATAAGTATTCTCAACAATATTGATATATATAACCTTTATTTCTAATTACCAATTATAAAAATAAATTATAAAATAATAATTTATAATTTACCTACATTTTATTATAATTAAGAATATATAATAAATACCTTTTTAAATGAATTATAAAATAATGATAATAATAACAATAATAATGATAATCTTAACAATAAGAATAAAAGAAATATAGAAAAGAATATAAAAAAGAATAATATAAAATAAAGTAAAAATGGGGGAATTAATAAGATAAATAATATTAAATAAAAAGATATTATAAGTGAAAGAGGTTATAAGAAGGATTATATAGTTAAATTTAACAATAATAAGATTAAAATTAATAATGGTTATTAGTTTTTCTAAAATAGTAATTAAACAAGTAAAGAAGTAAAGCCTTCAAATAGTAATAGATTTGTTAGTAATAATATAAATAAAATCAAATTAAAGTTGAATGAAGTAAGGCTTAATAGTATATAGATATTAGGCCTAGGGTGATCATTATAGCTATAATAGGATTAGATACGAGATTCAGAGGGGAGGATAAAGTATTTCCTTTATATAGAAGGCTTTTAGTTAAAATATATATAAATGTATTAATAATAATAGATGTTTTTGAAGTATATAAGGATTACTTTTTGAAATAACTATTATTAATAGTATTAATAATATTAATAAAAACTATTAATATATTAATAGATAGATAATAAAAAAAAGTTCAAAATAGTTTTGAAATTTTTTTAAGATAATCTTGAAATATCTTGATTGTAGGGATATTTTAAACTAAGGAAATAATCAGCAAGTTATTATAATTAAATTAATTTCAAAACGTTTTTTTTATAATTATCAAAATAACTATAGATAGTTTGGAATTAACCTTACACATTTTGAGACGTTTCCAAGCTATCCTTATATAATCTTAATACGATTTCTGTATAAGTTTAAGATAATTTTAAAATAATCTTCAGTTTGGAATCCAATCTTGAGACATCTTAAACGATGCTAAATACGCAATGAAGTATATATTATACTCCCCTAATTATTAATATACTTTAATTATACTAATATAATAACTAAAAACATATTAATAAATTTCCTTTTTTAATTCTAAATTTATTATTAATATTTAAAGTAGTTTTATTTATACCTTTAAAAATATATTTATAAATATATTTAATAATTAGAACTATAATATATATTTTTATATTAATATAAGTTTTGTATTTTATAAAGAAATATAAATTATATAAGATTATTTAAGTATTATTCAAGTTCATTTTAACTTTTTTGTTAATATATATCTATAGTTTTTGGATTTTCCATATTGAACTAACTATATAATAATATTTTGAATATATATTACTATTATCTAATATATAAATAGTTTCTTAAAAAGGTTTAAAAAACCTTTTAAAACAAACAAATATATTAATACTATCCTTTTGAAACATATATAATATAATTAAATTATATTCCCTATAAAAATCATAAACTATATATTTTTTAATTAATACAATTAATTCTTTAATAAAGTTCATTTTTAGAAATAGAAATTTAGCAAAAATTATTTTGTCCACTAATTCTAATTTATTATATAAATATTTAAAATGTTATATATTAAAAAGTAAATATATATAAAACAATTTTTGTTTTTAATATTTAATAATTATAATATAATTAATATATTTACTAAAAAAACTATTTACATTTTTAAAATTTTTAACTAATCTTTTAATTTTTAATTAAAATATTTAAACTACAATATTAAATTGATTATAAATAGTTTATTTAAAGAACAATTGCTTTTGAATTTTCAATTAATTAGTATTATATATAAATATAATAAAGAATAAAAGTTTACTAATCTTTTATACTATTATTACTGTATTATATCTTAATATATTTACTATATAAATCGTTTATTTCTAATATAAAAAAATAATAAAATGATTTGCTTTCTTAAAACATTAGTATTTATATTTTTAATTTTAAAAGTATTTGCCAAACTATAATAAATATTAAATTTTAATTTATTCTGATTATTTCTAATATAATTTAATCAAAACTTTTTGATTATAATATACAAATTTATTATAAATTATTAAAATAAAAATCCTATATAAAAAAAAAGATTGAAAAGTTTAAACTTTATATAAATAATTTAATTATTATTAAACATCATATTATAACGAATATAAATCATTTAATAATACTATTATTATTAACTCAAATTAGTTTGTACTTAATTTAAATTACTAATAAATTTTAATTGAAAGCTTTAATACTATTTTAGCTTATTTATAGAAAACAAAATAATATAATATAAAAGGATATAAAATAAATGTAATATATAAATAACTTGTAAATAATTAAAAGAAATCTTTTTTTTTGTTATATTAAATTGGCAAATATTAAAAACAATATTTTAAAGGTTTTTAAATTTATTATTATTTTTTTTATTAAAAATAATAAATATAATTTTTAATATAATAAATAAATTATGCCTTCCTTAATATTAGCTGATTTGCTTTTTAATAATTAATTGTAATTTAAAATTCAAAACTATTTTGAACTTCTTATTATTTTATTAACATTATTAATCAACTATTTTCTTTGTATATTTATATAATATTATATATAAATTATAATTATAGATTAGCAAATCGATTTAAACTATAAAAATTTAATTAAAATTAATATATATTGTTAAATCTATTCGAATATTAATAGTATATACTAAATTATATAGAAATAGCTAATTAAAAGCAAATTTATCACTAAATTGTTTAACAAAAAGTTTTTGATAATAATAACAACATTTATAAATAATAAAAACTAATTCATTGTTTCTAATATGCTTTATTTTCTAATCTTTATTATATTTAAATAATATAAAAACAAATATATTATTATATTTCCTAAAATTGATCTAAAACTTTTTGCTTTGAAAATCTTAAACTATTTATAATTTTATTATTAAATCAAATATTTTTGGAAAAATAAGCTTAACATTTTTATTTATATAACATTTAAAACTATAAATTTTCTTAATAAATACTTTTACTTTTGCTTATATTGATTTTAATTTAAAATATAAAATATTATACTATTCACAAATCTTGTTTATTAATTTAAATATATAATATAAAAAAGTATTAGTATTATAAATATCAACCTATACTAATAATACTTTTTAAATATATATTATTTATTATCATAAATACTTAAATCAACATCGTTTTGCTACAACTATATATATATATTTTTATTAAAATCTTTGTATTGATGTTTTATAAAAAGTAATAATAAAAAAGTAAGCTAAAAAGCTAATTGAAATAAAATAAAAAGTAATAAAAATAATAAAAATAATAAAAGCAATAGTAAAAAAAAAAAAAAGTAAAAGTATTAAAGAAAAAAAAGAAGGAAAAAAAAGTAATAATAATAATATTAAAGATTTAAAAGTTATATTAAGATTTAACTTTTCTAAAAGTTGTTTTCAAGAAAATACTTGATTTTGATATTTTTAGTAAGTTTTTATTTGTTTCATTTTTTTTTTAAAAAAAGTTTAAAAAAAGATATATAATTAATAGCTTTTCTATACATTTAGTATTGAATTGAAGAATATTTGTTAATCAAATTAACAAATATAAAAGTAATTTGTACCCCAAAGCTAATAGTTTTTATATTTATAATTGTAAAATATTAAAATAAAAATGTAATAATAATTAGAATATACAAAAGAATTAAAATGTATATAGAAAACAACAAACCTTTTTTTTATATTTATTATATAAAATACAATTAAAGAAAATAATAAATTTATTTCTCATATTCATTATATAATATTAGAATATTGAAAATACTAGTATACATTAAAAAAATAAATTAATCAGAATCAAATATATATTAATTATACATATTTTTTATATATTTTTATACTTTCTATATACTTTTGAATATACTAAAAACTTCAAAATATATTACTTTACAATTACAAATTGTAAAAACTTTAAAATTGTATTATTAAAAAGCTTTTTAATTTTAAAATCAATTTATATACTAATTAATTTCTATTTCAAAATTAGTAACTATAAATTACTATTCGAATTGATTTTTTTTTTTATAATATTCAAATTGATATTTTTACACAAACCTTATATAGTTTTATACTTAATCAATTTTTGCTTAATATACTTTCTTTGATCAATAGAATCCTAAATAATTAAGTGTTTTATAATATGTATAGTAGAGATTCTATTGGATATATAGGATACAATAAAAACAATCTTAAATAAATTTGGAAAAATGATATAAATAAATATAAAGAACTTTTATATCTTTGAGAAATTAAATGCTTTTAAAAATTTATTAATATTTTTTTTTTCTTAAAATAAATTAATTTTTTTCAAAATTTTTAATTTAATTTTATATTTTATTATAATCTTTTAAAATATTTAATATAATTTTATACTCTTTTGTTACAATTATAAAGAATAATATATTAATATTTATAATTATATTAATATAAGGATTTTCTTTAATAATCTATTATATCTTAATAAAGTATTTTTTCTTTATTATACAAATTTTTTTTTATATTTAAAAGCAAACTTTTTTATATCCTTTAAAAAATTATAAAGAAATATATTTTTAAATATAAAGTTTTTAACGTTTTAATTTATATTTATAATCAAAAAAAATATTATATTACAAAACTTATTATTAAAAAACTTAAAAATTATTATTAGTTAACTTTTATTTTAAATATTAAAAAATATATTTTAGATTATATTAAATATATAAAACATAAAATTCGTTAAAGAATTATTCATTTAATACCCTACAAAATTGATAAATCTTTTATTTTAATTAGTTTCAATTTTATTAGATTATTTTTATTTATTTAAATTAATAAAACCCAGATTTTTAATATAATATAGTTTATAATACAAAAACTAGTAATATATTAAGGATATATTATGGAAAATATAAATTATAATAATAATTTGTTTAATTAAATGGGTTTTATATTATTTATTTATATTTTATTTGTTATTAATTATTTCTTTTATTATATTTAAATATTTCTTATTATTAATATTATAAATATTAAAATAATAAGATATTTAAACTAACTTTTTATTTCAATTAAAATCCCAATAAAAATTTTGTATAATCTTGATACTTATTTCGAAAACAAGATTATATAATACTAGTAATTTATTAAAAAAAGCAAAACAATATTTATTACTTTAATTATAAAAATAAAAAAATTTATTAAAATAATAGAAAAAAGTAATAATTTATTTAAAAAAAATTATTAAAAAAATTAGTTTAAAAATTATAAATTAACCTTTAAAAATTCAAAATTCTATTAATTTCTTTAATATATATAAAATTATTTATTTAAAATATTTTTTATATAAAATACTTTTTAAATTTTAATTAATTGAACCCTTTAAAATTAATTATTTTATTTAAAATTGTATGAATATTTAAAATTTTATTATTATTATTTTTAATATTAATAAAAACTATTTTGAAGAAATATATTAAATTAAGGTTTTTGATTTTATATATTATCAAAAAATAATTTAATAGAAAGTTATTAAACATTTTAATTAAAAAAAAGTTTTTAATAAAAAAAAGTATAATATAGAAATTTATATTTATATTATATTTCAATTAAATAATATAATAATATTATATAATAATATATTTATTAAAAAAAAGTTTTATTCTATATACTATAATCTATTTATTATTAAAGAATTTGTTAATGATTATAAAAAATCTTATAAATTAAAACAAATTAATAATAAATTTATTAAATATTTTTTTTATATTAATCATTTTAAACCTTTTAAATTTTGTATTAACTATTTATAAACTTATTTTAAAAAAAATATTTTAAAATATTAAAATCTATAAGTTAGTATATATAAAATTACTTTTCTATAAAATTTATATATAAAATTTAGTACTTAAAAATTTCTTTAAATATTGATTTTTACTTATAGTTTTATTTATTTTTTAAATTTTTTTTTTTTTAAAATAAATTTAAAAAATCTTTTTAATTATTTTTTATAACGTTTACAATTATTTTTTTATTGATTAATTAGATTTTCAACTTTATTTTTTTTCAAAACTTTTAATATACAATCTTATCTTTCTAATTGAACCTTTTTCAAAATATTATTTATTATTAAATAAAATTTAGTAAAAATTAATATTCTTGCTTTTATATATTTTTCTTTTTTTAATATTTTAAAATATTATATTAATAGTATTAATTAATTTTCTTTTTGTATACAACTTTTTTTAGTAGGATTTTTTAGGAATTATAAAGATTTATAAAAGTTTATAAAAGTTTTATATTTAAAAGGCATTTTGCTTTATTTTATTTTATTATATATAAAACAGAATATTATAATTATTTAAATAGGAAGATATATGGGGATATATATAATTCAGCTTTGGTTTTGATAACTTAGGTTTTTAATGTGGTGGCCTAAGGCCAAAAGGCGCCTTTATATAGTCATTAATAGAACCTAGATTTTAATAAACTATACAATCCATTTCAACTAAAATACTACCTTCCATTTTATGTGTTTTCTATAATATATCAAAAAAGTTTAATTTTAATACAAAACTAATAATATATAACTATTATTATAATAATGTTTTTTAATTTGTTTTAAAATATAAACAATATTTTGAAAAAGCCTATCAATTTGCTTTTATAATTTAAATATTAAAAAAAGCTACTAGTATTAATTAGATTTAACTTTTCAAATTTATATTTAATATTAAAGTTATAGATTATTAATGTTTTAATTTATTTAATTTATTAGTTATTTAATTTTTTTTAATTATAAAATATTATAAATTATTATAATTTGTTTTAATTAAAATATATTTATAATATAATATTACTATTATATAAAAATAGTATATACAACAAAAAGTTTTTGATTATATATAAAATATTTTTGTTCAATCAAAATAAATTTATAGAAATAAAACATTACAAAGTATTAGCAATTAATTACTATTTTTTTAACATTTAAAAATAATTAAAATAAAATACAATTTAAAATGAATTCTAAAGTATTTGTTTTTATTAAAATATGCTAAAGTATATTTATTATTATAAATGTTTTTTTTAATATGTTAAAGGATTTTTAAATGTTTTAATTTTAAATAAATTTTAAAATAAACTTCTTTTTTTTATACTTTTTATAAAAGCAATTTTACTAGTAAATATCTTTAAATATATAATAATAAAACGGCAATAAAATTTATAAATTTTATGAAAACTTATATATTCTTTAACAATTTTAAAAGAAATTATTTTATAATAATTTTAATATAGTTAAACTTTATAAATATACTTTTTTTTAACATTATAAACTTTAAGAATTTTATTTATATTTATACTAAATATACATTTTTTGAATTTAATAAAAATTTATTAGATATTTTGTATATATAATTTTTTATTTTTTAAATATATAAGAATATTATTGAGATATATTATGTATATACTATTAATTAATTTAATTGATATTTAATTAATATTTAATTGATATAAATTTAAAAAATAACTGGAATATTAACTAAATATTTAAATTGTTTATATTATATACAGAATATTATTTTCTATTTGTTTTTTTTATATATAAATTTAATAATAAATATTTTTAAAATTTAGTTTTATAAAGATTATATTTATTTTTAAATAATCTAAAAAATATTTAATAAAAGACAAAAATATATAGTTCTTTTGAATAATACTAGTACAATTTAACCTTTAGTAATTAATATATAATTAATAATCTTCATCTTTTTTAAATATAAATATAATAAAGGTTTTAACAAAGTTAATAAATTAATATATCTATCTTTTTTTTTGATATTTTTTAAAATATTTTTTTAAAATAATTAATTCTTTTTTTAATAAAGTACTAGTATATATAAATTTTTAAAAAAGTATAGTTTTGTATTTAAAGTTAATATAGTATTTTATTGGATAATAATTAAATAATAAACTATTATCTTTTTTTAAAAAAGCTTTTTCTAAATCTTTATATTTTTCAAGTATTTTTAGTTTTTGTTACGAACTAACTTTAAAAGTTCAACGATTTGGTTTTGGATTAAAGGTATAAACTAAAAAAAACAATATAATATTTTTTATTTAATGTATTTAACAAAATCTTTAAGAAAACTTTATAATTTAAAAATTATATAATTTATTAGCGAAACCTTAGTGTTTTGCTATTGCAAATCATTATATTTTAATAGTTTAGATATTCCTATTTTTTAAAAAGTAATAAAAAGTTTTAGTTTATTATATACTATATTGATTTATTGTTTATTTGTTTTTAACCATTTTCTTTATTTTCCTTAACAAATAATTTATTAATTAATCCTTTTATTATTTTTTTAGTATCCTTTTATATATAAAATAATTAATATTTATAGTACTTTTAAACTTAAAACCAAAAATTTAATATAAGCTATATTGCTTAAAAAAGCTTTTTTAAAAAAATTTAAAAACCTTTTTAAAAAAGAATATTTAAAAAACATTCAAAGTTTAAATAGTTACATTTTTCTTTCCTAGTAATAACCCAATATATTTGCAAAACTTTTATTACAAGAACAATTCAAAACTATTTAAATTAAAATAAAAATTATAAAAAGATTTCAAAAATAAAAACTTTAAAAAGTATTTGAAATAACTATTATTTGTTTTATAAATAAATAAAACTAAGTTGCTTATATTTTTATAATCATTATTATTTTAATAGAATTTCAACAATAATTCTTTTTTCAAGATAAACCTCCAAAATTGCAAAAACTACTTCATTATAAAAAAACTAGTATTATAAAAACAAAGAATTTCTTTTTTCAAATAAAGGTTATATTTTATAATAATAATAAATACTATTTTTTAACTAATAAATAAAAGATTGATTATATTATTTAATATTTTGAAAAATCTTTATTAGCAATTTAGCAATATTACAAAAACAACAAAACTTAAATAAGGATAACTTATATATAATATTATTATAAATAAGGATAATTGATAACATTTAGTTATTTAATAAATTATACAAACAAAATAAATACCTAATCAAAATATAAACAATTTTATATTTTATTTAAACAATTTAAAAGAAGATATTAAAATTGAATTAAATAATATTAGAAAAAAACAATTTTTAATTAGCTTATTATTAACAATCGCTAAATACATTTCCAAATCACTTTAACAATCAATTATTAAAAATAAATTTATTAAATAAACTTATTGCTTTAAAAACGTTAACAAAATATATTATAATTAAACAAATAACAAAAAACTGAAAAACGTATAAACAAAACAAAATAATTTTTTTTACAATTCTTAATATTTAGAAAAAAACCTTAAACATTTCAAGTTTAATATAACAACAGAATTCAATAAAGCATTTGTAATATTACAATTTCAAAAAAGAAATAGATTTTAATTTTTTATTCCAAATAGGTTTAAAAAAGAATCTACAACAAAGTTTTTTTGTATTATAATTTGTTTTAATTATTTATAATTAAATTATCTTTTTATTACTTGTTAAAATCTATTTAAATACAAATATTGCAAAAAAGATTATTTATTATATTAATATTTTGATATAAAAACAAAAACAAGGATTATAAAAAAAGAATAGATTTAATATTTATTTTAAGTATCTTTGTAATATTAAATCCAAATCAAAAAAAGCAAACTATTTTTATTATTATTGCTAATTTTAAGATTAAAAAACAATTAATATTTTTATAATACTTTATTGATTAAAAAGCAAAAACAAATATTATATGACAAAATAAATATATAAAATAAAATTAAAAACCAATTAATAAAAAGGGAATATTTTTGATAATTGTTATCAATATTAATATATATTTATATAATAATCATCAATTTATAATAAAAGCAATAAATATTAAAAAAGAAAAACGAATTTATTTTTACTTTTTTATAATAGTTATTCTAAAACTATTATATATAAATATTATTTTAGATTTACTTTAATTAAAAGCAATAAACTTAGATATTAATTGGAAATTAATAATATTATATTTTTACTTTAAATTAAAAAAGTTAAAAATAATTTTAATAAAAACTATAAAACAGAAAATGCAAAAAAATATACAAGTTTATATTATTTTTCTTATATTTTAATTTAATTTTTAAAAGATTTACAATAATCGCTAAGTTTTTATATTAAAAAAACTAGAAATATTTTAAAAGTATAAAGATTTGAAAAAAGCTTTTTTAAAAAAAATAATAGTTTAATATTCGATTATTATTCAATAAAATATTATATTAATTTTAAATTTAAAATTATATTCCTTTAAAAACTTATATATACTTTATTAAAAAAAAAGTTAATTATTTTAAAAAAATATTTTAACAAATATTAAAAGAAAAGATAAATATATTAGTTTATTAATTTTACTAAAACCCCTATTATATTTATATTTAAAAAAGATAAAAGTTATTAATTATATATTGATTATTAAAAATTAAATTGTATTACTAAAAAAGATTATATTTTTTTATTTTTTATTAAAATTTTTTTGGATTGTTTAAAAACAAATATAATTTTTATAAAACTAGATTTTAAAAATATTTATTATAGAATCCATATATAAAAAAGCAATAAGTAAAAAATAGTGTTTTGTATATAATATAAATAATTTGAATATTTAATTATACCTTTTAGTTTGATTAATACTTTTATTATTTTTTAAATTTATATAAATCAAACTCTAATTAAATTGATTAATAGTATATATATAGTATATTTCGATAATATTCTTATATATTCAAAAAACAAAATGTTTAATAGATTTTCGAATATTTGATAAAGTATAAGCTTTATATTAAACTTAAGAAATATATATTTAATATTAATTAAATAAAATTCTTAAAGTTTGTAATATTAGGAAAAGGTATATTTATAAAGCTTAATTATATTCAAATTATTATAAAATAGTTTATATTAAAATTGTTAAAAGATATACAAGTTTTTTTAGAATTTGCAAACTTCTATTATTACTTTATTATTGTATATTCAAAAATGTTTATTAGTATAATTGCTTTTATAAAAAGCATAAAAAAAAAGAATCTATTTTAAAATTTATTTAAAATCAAAACATTTAAAAATTCTTTAATATATTAAAAAAGGCGTTTACATAAATGAATATACTTCAACATTTCTAATTATTATTATATATTTTAATAAAAACAAATGTTTTAAGATTTGTTTTAAATTGTATTCTATTTTAATTGTTTTTAAGTATTGGAAAAGCAATAGCTAGTTATTAGTATTCTATAGTATTTTATTTTTGCAAATTTACTTTAATTAAATAAAGATATTTTATATACAATCAAGAACTTTTTGTTATATACTAGTACATTATTTTTGTATAATAACAATATTATATTGCAAATGTATAATATACAATTTTAGTTAAAATAGTTTATAATAGTTTACAATATTTTATAATTAAAAAAAAACTAAATAGTTGATAAATAAAATAAACTAAAACATTAGCAATTTATAATTTCAATATTAAATATAAATTCAAAAAGCTAAATCTAACTAATAACTTTTTGTAATACTTAAATTATAAAAGTAAATTAATAAGTTTTTTGAAGATATTATTTATATTTTAAAACAAATTAAAGAATATTATTATTATAGTAATTATATATTATAAATTTTATGTTAAAATTGATTTTTTTTGATATATTATAAACTAATTTCAAAAAGAAAAATATAGTTTACTATTTCGCAAATTTGAAGTTATATTAATTGATATTGATTGCAAATAATTAATATTATATTAAATTATTAAAATAATAATTAATAACGAAATAGTATTCAAATCTATATCAAAACCAATAAGAAATACTTTATTGTATTTTCAAAAAAAAGACAATTTTATAAAAAGTAAAAAGTATTTGAAATTTTGATTACAATCTGCTAAAAACATTAAATTATAAAAAATCAATATTAATAGTTTAGTTTTTTTTAAAAGCAAAGCTTTTATACTATATAATACATTCATATATACAAAAATCTTTAAAACTTATTACAATAATCCAACAACAAGTTATTAAAAAGTTTATAAAATAATTAAAATAATTAAATCTAAATATTATTAATTTAATATTAATTAAAATATTAAAAAGTATATTAAATCCTATATAATATAGTAAAAAACTATAATAAAAAGATATTAGCTTTACAGTAAACTCCAAATATTGCTTTTGTTTATAAAGCTATAAAAAAAGATAATTATAAATTTTATTATAAATTTCCTGCTTTTGAAAGTTGGTAAGTATATATATAACAATGTTTTAGTAATAATAAATAAGTTTACAAAACTATTATAATATATATTAGTAAACAAAACAATTATTACATTGAAATTAATCAACATTATAATACTAGTTTAAGTATTTAAAAACTTCGGAGTGTTGAAAAGTACTAGTATTATATTCAACAAAAAACTTTAATTTGTTGTAAAATTTTAAAGTAGTTTTTTATTTTATTTATATATATAAAAAAAATTGTTGATAGCATTTTATCTACAAATCGATAGTCAAATAAAACAATAGAATTAGAATTTTATTTATTATATTAATTATTATACAAATTAAAAACAAAACAATTAAACTTTGTTATTACTTTTTATTAAATTTATATAGAATATTATATAGTATAGTATAATTAACAAAACATTTTTTAAAGTTATATATAGCTTTTAATTTACTTTTATATATATTAGTAGGGATGTTGATATAAAAAGAAAAGTGTTGATTATAAAAAAGCAAATTGAAGTATTTTAATTAGAATAAGAAAAGCTAAAGAAGTTTTGAATAGAAATTATAACAAAATGAAATAAATATTACAAAAAAGATTTGTTTTAATGTTTTAATGTTAGTAAAAAAGTGATATTAAATATTAAGAATATTAAGTAATTATGATTAAAAAAGAAATTTTTGAATAAGTTTATAAACCCTTTTATAATTACAAATATTAAAAGTAATAGATAAGTATATAAATTATTATTACTTTTTATATATAAGATATATAACGTTTTTTATATTTTATTATTTGAATTTTGATATTAATAAAATAATGTTAAAGATTTATTATTATTTAAAGAAATAAAAAAAATAATTGAATATAAAATCAAAAAAATATTAGTATATAGAAAAAAGGATTGTAAATATTAATATTTAGTTAAATAAATAAAAAAATTTATTGGATAATATTTAGGAAAACATCAAAAACTTAATTTATATTAAATACTTATTATAAAATTACAAAAATAAAGGCGTATTATTGTTATAACAATAAATCTAAAAAACCAAAAAAAACCTAATTATAAAAACTTTATTAAAATCTCACATTTATATTAACCCTAAAAAAATCTTTTTATTATAAAATTTAATCAAAATTATTATTTTAATTAACAATCTAGTTTTATTATTAATATCATTTAAATCAATATTAAAATTAAGTTTATAATATTATTTGATATTCATTCAATATTTTGAAATATTTTGAAGATTTTTAACTTTAAAATTCAATTATTAAACTTTTAAAAAAGAATTAATAATATTATTAAACTTTATTAAAATAAAAACCAAAAAGTTAATTTAACTTTAATAAAAAACAAATATTTCAATTAAAATTAATAAATAATAATAACAATTTATTAGTATTCCCATTATTATCTTTTTTTTTTCTTTTTTTATATCCTTTATAACTCTTTTATTAAAAACTTTTTTATAAATCTATACAATTTTCTATACTATAAATTAAATATACATCAAATATAATATAACATTACCTCTTTACTAAACTTCCACTTCCTTATCTTCCTTATTTAACAAATTATCAAAAACCACTTTCGCTTTACTTTTACCCTTCATTATAACAATCATATTTTTAAACTTAATTATTAAAAATATACTTTTCATTATTTTTACTACTTTCTTTAGTTTTACCTTTACCTTAAATATAATCTTCTTAATTAATTTTTTAATAAATTTCAATAATATTAATAACACTATACCATCATTCTTCACTTCCTTATTAAACAAATCCTTCAAATAATTTATAATCTTATTAAAAAGATTTAATTATATTTCAACAAATATTTATTAACTTATTAAACTTATATTATTAAATTAAAAGCTATTTATATAAACACAAAAAAAATCTAAAAAAATACAAAATATTATATTAAACTTAACTATTTAATAATTTAATATCATTATTATTTTATAAATATCCTTAAATTCATAAATAAAACCTTATTTCTTATTACTTCAAACCAAAAAATTTATTATATTCTTATATTTAATTTAATATTATATTAACTTAACATTTACTATATTTTCCTCAACAAACTTTATTACAACCTTTAAATATAAGTTTTTTAAACAAAAAATGTGATTTACAATTGTAGTAAAAAAAGCAAATATTGTCTTACAAAATTTCTATTTACAATAATATTTGTTATAAACTATTTTGGATTTCTTTATTATATTATATATTTAATTCAAAATAAAATTATTGTTTTAAATAATTAATAATAATATATAAATAATTAATTTCAAATATTATAAACAAACTAAATAAATTAATAATATTATATTTATATCAAAATATATAAAAAAATTTATATTAAATTTTAATATAACAAATTAAATATATATTAATAAAAATAATAATACAATACAAAAATATAAAGCTAAAATATATAATAAAAGTTTAATATTATAAAAAAGAAAATATATCTTATTTATTATTTTAAATTCTTAATTATATTAATAAATAATATAATTATAATAATAATATATTATTAATATATTATATTGTATTTTTATACTTAATTTAATTACAAGATTTTTTAAAGCGAAAAATTTAAAAAAGAAGATTTTATTACAAATTAATTTTAAAAATTTAGTGATTTAATTTTAAATCAAAAATGTAAATTAAAAAGAATAATATAGCATTTTTATTTAATATATTTAACAAAATCCTTAAAAAAACTTTATAATTTGAAGATTATATAACTTACCAACAAAACTTTAGTATTTTACTATTGCAAACTATTATATTTTAATAACTTAAGTATTTTTATTTTTTAAAAAGTAATAAAAAGTTTTAGCTTATTGTATACTATATTGATTTATTGCTTATTCGTTTTTAACAGTTTTTTTAATATAAGAATTTGACAATTATTATAAATTCTTTAAAAATTCAATTAAAATATAAAAAAATAATATAAGCTTATATACTTTTTTATATTTCTTATTTTATAATTTTTGCCAAAATTATTTCTAATTTTTTTAATCTAAAACAAAAATATGATATTATTAACTTTTAATTAATATCTAAGTTTACTATTCTTAATTAAAATAAACTTAAAATAGTATTTATATATAATAAATTTAAAATAACTATTATAAATAAATAAAAATAAATTTATTTTTCTTTTTTAATATTTATTATTTTTATTATAAACTAATAATCGCTATATAAACATATATTAATACTAATAACAATTATTAAAAATGTTTCCTTTTTGTTAATTACTTTCCAATTTTATTCTATATATTTGTTTTGTTATATAATATTTATTTTTACTTAAAAATCAATAGAATATTATAAAAATATTAATTGCTTTTTAACTTTAAAATTAACAATAGTAATAAAAATAGTTTGCTTTTTTTAAATAAGATTTAATATTATAAAAATATTTAAAATAAATACTAAGTTTATTCTTTTTTTATAGTTTTTACTTTTACTTTTTTATTAAAATATTTATATAATAAATAAACTTTTTTGTAATATTTATATTTAAATAACTTCATTGTTTATTTAACGCTGTTTAAAATATCTCAAAATTAATTTTTAAAATAAAGATTGTTTCAAAACCATCTCAAACTTATATAAAAACTATATTAAAATTATATAAAATTAATTTAAAAACATTTCAAAATATATAAAACTAATTTTAAACTATTTATAATTGTTTTAATAATTATAAAAAAAATATTTTAAAATTAATTTAATTATAATAACTTATTAATTATTTTTTTAATTCAAAATATCTTTACAATTAAAATATCTTAAAACTATTTTAAAACTATTTTAAAACTATTTTAAAACTATCTTAAACTTTTTTTTATTATCTATCTATTAATATATTAATAGTTTTTATTAATATTATTAATACTATTAATAATAATCATTTCAAAAAGTAATCCTTATATACTTTAAAAATATTTATTATTATTAGTATGTTTATATATATTTTAATCGAAAGCCCTTTATATAAAAAAAATACTTTATCTTTTCTTTTAAATTTTATACTAGTATCCAATTTTATTATAATTATAATAATTATTTTAATATTTATATACTAAATTTTATCTTATTTAATTTTAATTTGATTTTATTTATATTATTATTATCAAATTTATTATTATTTAAAAGCTTTACTTTTTTGTTTATTTAATTGTTATTTTAAAAAAACTAATAATTATTATTAACTTTAATTTTATTATCACTAAATTCAATTATATAATCTTTTTTATAATTTTTCTTATTTATAATATTCTTTTATTCAATATTATTTATTATTATTATTATTATTATTATTATTATTATTATTATTATTATTATTATTA
>NGKG01000030.1:244211-261467 GCA_002162505.1 Myriosclerotinia scirpicola | reverse complement strand
TATACTATTATACTATTATACTATTATACTATTATACTATTATACTATTATATTATTATATTAATATTAATAATACCAATAAAAGAATTAATATATTATAATTATTATAATTACAAAAAACAAGCCGACTTTAAGCCTACAAGCTAATATAAATAATATAAACTTTAATAAAACTTATAATAAAACTAAGCCCAAATTAGACTTTCTCGAAAAGCAAGGGGTCCGGGGGCTCGCAGGCCCCTGGTATTAGCAAAACTAAAATATCAACTAATATCAAACTCCTCGCAAAATACAAACCTTAATTATTATTGCAACAAACAGATCTTTTTGCTTTTTATTAAAATCTAATTCAATAAATCAATAGATTTATATTAATCTCTATTCCCTTTATTTTATTTATTATTATTAATTAGATTATTACTTCTATTAATATTTAGATTTAAAATAAGTTATTAATATAGATTAATATTAAAATAATTCTATATATATTTAAAATCTTTAATTTAAAAAAGTTTGAAATTTAATACAACTATATTATTTTTAGTATTCTAATTAACTTCCAAAACTATAATAATATAATTATTTTAATTTTCAAAACTTTAGTTAAAAAAGAAACTATTGTTTAAATCATTTTGAAACTTATAAACTATAAAATATCTTGTTATAATATTAATCTTTTAATTAGAAAAGATATATAAATTTTTTTTTAAAGCCTATAAGTTTTTTTAAATTATTCTATTATAATAATATAATTAAACTTATTAAAAAGAAATTTGTATTAAACTATTATAATTCTAAATATTAAAGCTTCTATAACTTTGCTTAATATATTAAACCCTTTTATTATATATATTATAATATTAAGATTAACTAATATAATAAATCCTTTAATACTAATTGTATTTAAAACTTCAAATATATTAATTATTATAGCTTTTTTAAATTTAATTATTAAAAATGCTTTGCAATTCTGATTCATAAAAATAATAAAAAAATAAAGCTTATTTATAAAAAGTTAAACATTATTCGCAAATATAATAATAGTTTATATAAAACTATATATATCCTAAAAAAGCTTGTAAATAAACAATTTTAAAGTTTAGCTATAGATTAGAATATTAATATTATTTTTGAAAAGTGCAAATATAGATAAACTATTATAATATATAAGAATACTAAAAATACCTTAAAAACCAAAGATATTGTTAAAGCTTTTAAAAAGGCTTTTAGAAATCGATCTTGTAAGGCTAAAGCTTTTGGAATTGATAATTTAGAATTTATTTCAAAGATTAAAGCAATATTATTCAGGATTTTTAGAAATAAAACACTTATAATAAGTTTTATAAATTGTTTTGATATTAAGATATTAAACAATACTAATAAGCTTATTACAACTTCTAACAATTTTTTTTTATATTAATATAATATAAAAAATACAACGGTATTTGTTGTAATTAATAAATCTGATTATAAAATATTTAAATTAGTTGGGCTAATATTAGTAAAAGTTTTTTTGCTTATTCAATAATTCTTGCTATTTTATATTTGCAGAAAATAGATATTATTTATATTTAAAAACTATAAAATATAATTAATATATAAATCTAAAACTATTTAAAATATAATTACTATACTTTAATTAACTTTTAGAACTTTAAAAATTCTAAAAGCTTTTTTAAGCTTAAAATAATAATATATATTTGTAAAAATATAGGCTTTTGCATTTAATAATATTATTTAATTAATAATAAGGATTTTCTATAAATCAATATAAATAGTATAACTATTTTTAATATATATTATTAATTTATTATTAATAAAGTTATAAATTATATTTTAACTTTATCTTTTTTATTATATTATTTAATTAAAAGGGATTTTAATATTTAGTATAACTTATTTAAATTTAATATATAGTTTATTTATAAAAATATAGATTTTGTTTATTAATTTGGTAATAGTAGAATAAATTTTATTAAATTTTTTAAAAAATCTATTTATAAAATTAAATATATTTTGAATTTAATTTTTTTTAATATTCTTTTTGTATATATTAATATTTATAAGAATATATATTTGAGATTTAATTATAAAATATAAATAATTTTTATTTTTAATAAAAGTAAAATTATATTAAAATAATATTATTTTAAAGTATTTAAAATAGAATTAAATAAGTTTTTAAATTTTATATATATAAATATAAAACAATTATAAAACTTTTTAATTTTAATTATAAAAAAATATAAAGAAATATATATATAATTTTATTATAATAATTAATTTAGCGATATAAATTGTTAAAAAGTTTAATAAAAATTAAGGTTATTTTGCTTTTCAATAAACTTTGAAATATTAAAAAATATATAAAGAATATTTTCAAGCTTGTAAAGTTTAAAATAAAGTTTTAAATATATTTAATAAAATTAAAAACCTTTAGAATATTATTTGAAATACTAAATAAAATTATTAGAAAAGTATTATTAATAATATTAAAAATAATAAGAAATTTTATAAAATTATTAATTAATATAAATTAAATTTTAGTTTTAAATTATTATTTTTAAAAATTAATAATATTTTTATTAAAGATATTATAAAAAAAGCAAAGGTATTACATTTAAAGATATTAAATAAATTTAATATTATAAATAATTTAATTTAAAAAATTTTAGAATATTAGTGAAATTTTAATACTTTTATATAAAATTTTATAATATTTTTAAAAAAAATAAAACAAAATATTATAAATATTTTTAATATCTTTTTAAATATTAATTAAATTATAATTAAACTTCTTAAAATTTACTAAAATTTTATTAAATATATTTTATAAAGAGTATATATTTATTATTTAATTTTTAACTTTTTTTTATAAGTTTAAAAACTAATTAAAATTATTATAATATTTAAAATAAAAAAAAAGAATAAATCCTTAATTTGCTTTTAAAAATTTATTATATTACTTTTTTATATTTCAAGAAAATTAAAAAGAATTATAATTTGTAAATTAGTTTAAATAATTTTTATTAATAATATATTTAGTTTTTAATATAATAAAGTATTTTTTAAATAATTAATAATAAACTTTATAATTAGTTTTATTTATAATATAAAAATTGTTTTAATTTAAAATCTAAAAATTATTATAATTATAATAAATATTTAAAAAGTATTTAATATATTATTTAAAAAATGTTTATTAAAAAAATAATTGAATAAAATTAATTCTTAGTTTTTTTTAAGTTTATTAACTTTTTCTTTATTAAAAGATAGATTTAAATTAAATTTGAAAATTTGATAACCTTTAATTATAAAGTAATATATAAAACTTTTTAAAAATTATTATTATTCTTTATATTTTATATACTATATTTGATTAAGCTTATAATTTAGAATATTATTTTGTATTTTAAATATATTAATGATTTATATTTGTATAAAGTATTCTTTATTTTAAATTATAATATCAAATTTTTATTTATAAAAATCAAAAATATTCTATATTAAAGTTTTAAAAGCAAAATAGCTTTTATTTTTAAAAAACTAAAAATAATTTATTTAATTAAAAAAAAATAGATATATTGTTATATATATTATTAATAAGAATTTAATTATTATATTAATTATTATTATAAAAAAAGCTAAAAAGTAATTAATATTTAAATAATTAAAGATTTAGTTTAATCAAAAACTTATTTTTAAATACTATATTATAAAAAAAGCTATTAAAGTTTAAATTATAATATATTATATCAAAAGCTTAGTTTGGATTATTAATAGCTTTTTAACTTTTACTTTAAAAAAAATTATAATAATTTGTATAATTTTTTTCTTTATTTATAAAATAAAAATATAATATATTAAAAAAAAGAAACTTTTTAAATTATTATAAATAAATTATAAAGTTATTGTTAATATTAAAATTAGCTAATATATAATATTATTAAAAAAAATTTTTATATTAGTTATTAAAAATATTCTTTCAATTTAAAAAATTATATTTAATACTATACTTTTCAAAAATTTAAATATATTTTTTAATAAAGTTATATTTAAAAAAACTAAATTATAATTTATTATATAAATTTAAATAATAAATTCTGTTTATTTTTTAATTTAATAAATAACTTTTTTATTTATTATTAAAAAATAAAAAATAAATTTTTTATAAATTATTAAAATTAAAATATAATATTTAATATAAATCTTTTTTAATATATTTAAGTTTATATTATAATTATTATATTTTATAATAAATTATAAGATAAACTTTATTAAAAAAATTAATAAAAAAATAACATTTATTGTTTTTAAAAATTAATAAGCTTTTTTATTTTTTAATAAAATTTTTTTTTTTTAAATAAATTTAAATAATATATAAAAAAAGATAAATTTGTAAATTATAATTATTTTATTTATTAAAACAAAAAACAAATAAACTTTAATTTAAAAGTTATTAATAATATTTTTTATATTTTTAATATAAAGATTATTAAAATTTAAAAAAGATTTTAATATATTAAAAAGATATTTAATAATATTTAAATTTAATATTTTTAGCTTTGTATTAATAATATATTAATAATCTAGTATCTAAAAAATATTATTTTAAATTTCTTTTAATAAACTTTTTTTGTTTGTCAAAATATTATATAAATATATAATATTAAAGTTTACTAAACTTTTAAATATATTAATATTAAAGAAAATAAAATAGTTGATAAACTTATAAATTATAATATTAAATAAATTTAGAATATTAAATTAGTTTTTAAATTTATTATTAATAGAATTAGTTTTATTTTTAAAAAAATTTATTTTATAGTTTAATAAAGTTAATAGTTTATTAAAAGTATTAAATTTTTAATAAAATATTTGTATTAAAATTTAATATACAAAATTAGGTTTTTAATTAAATTTAATTTATTTAAATATTAATTTTATTAAATTTTAATATTTTATTTTATTTATAAAGATTTCGTTTAGTATTATAAAAAATTCAAATATAATAAAACTAATTTGAATTATTTTTATAATCAATTTAAAACATTTGAATATTTAATATATTATTAAAAAGCTTAAAAGCTTTATAAATTTTATTAAATATTTATAATTTTTTATTATAATAAAAAAAAGAGATACCAAATTGTTTAAATTATTATTTAAAAAGTTTATGAGCTTTTTAATAATATATTAAATATTTAAGTATTTTAAATTAATTATAAAAGTAATTTAAATTAGTTTTATTATATTTAAATTTCTTATAATACTAAATAAAATTTTTATAAATAAAGTAAAATATTAAAATCTAATGAAATTGATATTTAAATAAATTAAGTTTAATTAAAAACTTAATTTTGTATATTAAATTTTAATATAAATATTTTGTTAAAAGTTTAATACTTTTAATAAACTATTAACTTTGTTAAATTATAAAATAAAGTTTTTTAAAAATAAAGCTAATTTTGTTAATAATAAATTTAAAAACTAATTTAATATTTTAAATTTATTTAGTATTATAATTTATAAATTTATTAATTGTTTTATTTTTTTTAATATTAATATATTTAAAAGTTTAGTAGATTTTAATATTATATATTTATATAATATTTTAATAAACAAAAAAGATTTATTAAAAAAGTTTAAAATAATATTTTTTAAATATTAAATTATTAATATATTATTAATATAAAATCAAAAGTATTAAATTTAAATATTATTAAATATTTTTATAATATATTAAAGTCCTTTTTAGGTTTTAATAACCTTTATATTAAAAATATAAAAAATATTATTAATAACTTTTAAATTAAAACTTATTTATTTTTTATTTTAATAAATAAAATAATTATAATTTATAAATTTAACTTTGTTTATATATTGTTTAAATTTATTCAAAAAAATAATGATTTTATTAAAAAATAAAAGAGTTTATTAATCTTTAAAAATAATAAATATTATCTTTTTATTGATTTTTTTAATAAAGTTTATTTTATAGTTTATTATAAAATATAATAGTTATAATATACATCTAAATATACTAAAAAAGATTTATATTAAATATTATATTTTAATTTTAATAATTTATAAAAATTTTATTTTTTATTTTTTAATAATAAATAAAAAAGTTATTTATTAAATTAAAAAATAAACAGAATTTATTATTTAAATTTATATAATAAATTATAATTTAGTTTTTTTAAATATAACTTTATTAAAAAATATATTTAAATTTTTGAAAAGTATAGTATTAAATATAATTTTTTAAATTGAAAGAATATTTTTAATAACTAATATAAAGATTCTTTTTAATAATATTATATATTAATTAATTTTAATATTAATAATAACTTTATAGTTTATTTATAATAATTTAAAAGGTTTCTTTTTTTTAATATATTATATTTTTATTTTATAAATAAAAAAAAGAATTATATAAATTATTATAGCTTTTTTTAAAGTAAAGGTTAAAAAGCTATTAATAATTCAAACTAAATTTTTAATATAATATATTTGTCGGAACACGGGTGTTTCGTTTACCCCACATCGTAACTGTAGCAACCCCTTCTCAATATAGGGTTCCTCACCGTTCGTACGAAGGTGAGGACCATAGACAATACCAATATTTTTACCCCATGATTCATGAATCATAACTACCTTAAGTGTACCCAACAATATTATAATTTAAACTTAAATAGTTTTTTTTATAATATAATATTCGAAAATAAGTTTTTAGTTCAATTAAATCTTTAATTATTTAAATATTAATTACTTTTCAACTTTTTTTGTAATAATAATTAATATAATAATTAGATTTTTGTTAATAATATATATAAAAATATATTTTTTTTTAATTAAATAAATTATTTTTAGTTTTTTAAAAGTAAAAGTTATTTTGTTTTTAAAACTTTAATATAAAATATTTTTGATTTTTATAAATAAGAATCTAATATTGTATTTTAAAATAAAAAATACTTTATATAAATATAAATTATTAGTATATTTGAAATACAAAATAATATTTTAGATTATAAATTTGGTTAAATATAATATATAGAATATAAAGAATAATAATGATTTTTAAAAAGTTTTATATATTATTTTATAACTAAAGATTATCAAATTTTGAAATTTAATTTAGATTTATTTTTTAATAAAAAAAAAGTTAATAAGTTTAAAGAAAATTAAAAACTAATTTTATTTAATTATTCTTTTTAATAAATGTTTTTTAAATAGTATATTAAATATTTTTTGAATATTTATTATAATTATAATAATTTTTAAATTTTAAATTAAAATAGTTTTTATATTATAAATAAAACTAGTTATAAAATTTATAATTAATTATTTAGAAAATGCTTTATTATATTAAAAATTAAATATATTATTAATAAACGTTATTTAAATTAGTTTACAAATTATAATTCTTTTTAACTTTTTTAAAATTTAAAAAAGCAATATAATAAACTTTTAGAAATAAATTAAAAATCTATTCTTTTTTTTTATTTTAAATATTATAACAATTTTAATTAGCTTTTAAATTTATAAAAAAAAATTAAAGATTAAATAATAAGTATATATTCTTTATAAAATATATTTAATAAAATTTTAATAAATTATAAAAAGTTTAATTATAATTTGATTAATATTTAAAAAAGTATTAGAAATATTTATAATATTCTATTTTACTTTTTCCAAAAATACTATAAGATTTTATACAAAAATATTAAAGCTTTGTTAATATTTTAAAAAATCTTAAATTAAATTATTTATAATATTAAACTTATTTAATATTTTTGAATATAATACTTCTGCTTTTTTTATAATATTTTTAATAAAAATGTTATTAACTTTTAAAAATAATAATTTAAAATTAAAATTTAATTTATATTAATTAATAATTTTATAAAGTTTTTTATTATCTTTAATATTATTAATAATATTTTTTTAATAATTCTATTTAGCATTTTGAATAATATTTTAAAAATCTTTAATTTTATTAAATATATTTAAAACTTTGTTTTAAACTTTATAAATCTAAAAATATTCTTTATATATTTTTTAATATTTTGAAATCTATTAAGAAGTAAAGTGATTTTAATCTTTATTAGATTTCTTAATAATTTATATTATCAAATTGATTATTATAATAAAATTATATATATATTCTTTTATATTTTTTTTTATAATTAAAATTAAAAAGTTTTATAATTATTTTATATTTATATATATAAGATTTAAGAATTTGTTTAATTTCGTTTTAAATATTTTAAAATAATATTCTTTTAATATAATCTTATTTTTATTAGAAATAAAGATTATTTATATTTTATAATTAAATTTTAAATATATATTTTTATAAATATTAATACATATAAAAAAGATATTAAAAAAGATTAAGTTTAAAATATATTTAATTTTGTAAATAAATTCGTTAAGGAATTTAATAAAGTTTATTTTATTATTATTAGATTAATAAACAAAGTTTATACTTTTATAAATAAATTATATACTAAATTTAAATAAATTATATTAAATATTAAAATCCTTTTTCGATTAAGTAATATAATAAAAAAAATAAAATTAAAATATAATTTATAATTTTATTAATAATAAATTAAAAATTCATATTAAAAATAGTTATATTGTTTATATTAATTTATAAGAAATTTTTGTTATTAATTAGGTAATATTATTAAATATAAAAGCCTATATTTTTATAAATATATATCATTATTTTAGGTTTGGAAGGATTTTTAAGATTTTTGAAGTTTTAAGAGTTAATTAAAATGTAGTAATTGTATTATAAATAGTTTTGAATTTATATATTAATTATAATTTATAATTCCTAAATATAAACAATATTTATTTTTTATAAATATAAAATAATAAGAATTGTTAAATGAGTAGAAAGATTTTTGCTAATATTAGTCTAATTAATTTGGATATCTTATAACCAAGTTTGTTAAATGAGTAGGAAGATTTTTGTTAATATTAGTCTAATTAATTTGGATATCTTATAACTAAGTTTGTTAATTGTAATAGATACTATTATACTTTTTATATTATATTAATATAAAAGGGAATTATTAGAAATTATAGTAAACTTATTAATATTATTTAATATTTTAGTATTAAAACAATTTATAAGATTTATTATAAGTATTTTGTTTTTAAAGGTTTTAAATAGTATTATTTTAATCCTTAAAATAAATTCTAAATTATTAATTTTAAAGATTTTAACTTTATAAGATTAGTTTTTAAAAGGTTTTTTAAAGATTTTAATAATATCTTTAATCTTTAAAATGTTTTTAATATTCTTATATACTATAATAATCTATCCACACTTATACTTTTTAAAAATAGTATTAGTATTTTAATTTATAATTAAACTTTGAAATTATTTGTCTACAAACTCTTTTAAAATATATATAATTTTATATAAACTATTACTATATTTATAAATAATATTTAACTTTTTATAAATAAGTTTTATTTTTTTGTTATTTTTGTAAATTAAGATTGTAAAGTATTTTTAATAATTAAATTTAAAAAGATTATAATAATTAGTATATTTAGGATTTTAAATGTAATTAGTATTAGAAAGTTTATTATATTAATTAATTCTAGTATTATAATATATATAATAAAAAGATTTAATATATTAAATAAAATTATAAAAACTTCAACATTTAAAGTTATAATAATTTAATATAAGTTTTTTTTTAATAAATTTAATTATATCACTACAATAAAATAATTTGAAAAAGTTTATAAATTTAAAAAAAAAATGATTTATATGCTTTTTTTAATTAAAAAATTAATACTAAAATAAGATATTCTACAATTTATAGATTTTAAAATAGTTTAAATAATAATTTCTTTTTTAACTAAATTTTTAAAGGTTAAAGTAATTGTATTATTATAATTTTAAAAACTAATTGGAATATTAAAAATAATATAATTATATTAAATTTTAAGCTTTTTTAAATTGAAGACTTTAAATATATATAAAATTATTTTAATATTAATTTATATTAATAGCTTATTTCAAAGTCAAATATTAATAAAAATAATAATCCAATAAATAATAAAAAAAAAAATAAAAAAAATGAAAACTAATATAAATCTATTGATTTATCAAATCAAACTTTAACAAAAAGCAAAAGGATCTACTTGTTACAATAATAATTAAGACTTACATTTTGTAAAAAGCTTAATATTAATGAATATTTTAGTTTTACTAA
Source organism: Myriosclerotinia scirpicola (assembly GCA_002162505.1). Taxonomy (NCBI): domain Eukaryota; kingdom Fungi; phylum Ascomycota; class Leotiomycetes; order Helotiales; family Sclerotiniaceae; genus Myriosclerotinia; species Myriosclerotinia scirpicola. Next base: position 251,217 of record NGKG01000030.1, on the reverse strand, counting down.
TATTAAAGTACTAGTAAGTTAAAATATAGTTTATAAATAATATTAAACTCTTTATTTTTGCAATAAAAAAAGATTTTGAATTATTTTTTAAATTGGTTTTTGTAGTAGTTTTTTTTAATATATTTATAAACAAAATAACAAATTTTAGTTTAATAAATTTAAAAAAGGAATAATTGTATAAATAAAATAGAATAAAAACAGTTTTATTTAATTCAAAATAATTAGAAACTATTAAAAAGTTAATCACTTTTTATAATAATTTATATACAATATTTTAATCTATATTATCCTTATAAAAAGCAACAAACTAATTTAAACTAATTATAAAAGTAAATAAAATTTATTTATTTTTTATTTTTTTTATATTTAACAACTTTGATAGTTTTATTAATTGTAATAGTAATATTATTTATTATTTTATTATTCTTTATATTAATATAAAAAAAAAGTAAATTGTTTATTTTACTTGTTTAATATCTTTTAGCAAACTTTTTGATTATAATAAAAAAGCCAAAACCATTATTAGAATATATAAATTTAAGATTTTGCAATTAGAGCAATTTAATAGAGATAGCGATTTATTTAATTATTATTATTACTGCAAAAGCAATCGTACTAATAATTAGGATAAATCGAAAAAAGGTTGATAAAGTTATTCTAATTGATTTAAACCAGAAATATCAAAAGATATCTCTGATTCGAAATGTTGTATAAAGTTGTAAACAAAATATATAATAATTAATATCTTTTTAGTTTATTTTATTTAAAAAAATGTTTAAATATTTTATATCTTTATAATTTTCCTTTTAAATAATAGCATTTTGTATTACTTTTAGTATTAAACTTTTAATATTAGTAAAGTTATTTTAAAAGTTTTAGATATTAATTTGTATATTGTATAAATTAATAAAACTAAAGAAGTCTTTTATAATAATACAAAAAAAATATAATTCTAAACTTTCAAAATATTTTTTATTTAAAGTTATACTAGAAATAATATACTAATACTTAAACACAAATTACTATAGTATATGTAAAGTCGTTTACCAAATTATTTATTAATCAAATAGTATACTAAGTATCCATTTGAGTAAAGCTAATATAAGTAAGTTTCTAATTTATTTAAGTTTTTAGTTTCAGGTTTTCTAATTGTTCAAATTATTTAAAATAGATATATAAAAGTAGTAAGAAAATAATAAAAAAGTAATATTATAAATATATTAAATATATATTTTATAAACGTAAATAAAATAAAGTAAAGTATTATTTATTAAGTATAATAAATATATTTTATTATACTATTAGTAAATCCTAAATAAAAAAATAATATTGTAAAATTAAGAACTAGTATCAAAACCAATTTATTATATAATAAAATTTATAAATATAATAAACAAAAAAAGAATATTTAAATTAATAATATTAATAATAACAATAATAATAATAATAATATTTATAATAATAATCTACTATTAACAAAAAGATCTAAACAAATAAAACAAAAAACTTCAATATAAAATAATATATACTAATATAAACTTATACAATTAAACAACAAATCAAAAACTAATAAACCTTTTAAAATCAATATTATAATACAATCTATATAATTCATTAAAAAAAGTTAAATAATACAAAAACCGTTATTTCAAATAGTTCAAATACTATACAAAAGTTTATTAAAACAAAATTGAATCTTAAACCTAAATATAAAGTTACTAATAGTTTAAACAATATAAAGATCCATAATAATAATATTATTAATAAAATAAAAATTTTGAAAAATATTTATTAAAAATATACTACAAATATACAAAATTTGTTAAAATTGTATAAGCAATAAATAACTAAAAATAAGAAATACAAGAAAAGTAAATATATATTAAATATACAAAAGTTAAAACAATTATTATAAAAGAATTAAAGTAATATAACTAATAATAATATATAATAAAATTAAATCGAAAAAAGGATTTTGAATTTATATAATATATTTTTCCTAAATTATTTATTTTTAATATTATATTTAAAACAATATAAGTAAAAATATTAAAAAATTATGAAAATTAGAAATTAATAATTACTAAAATTACAAAGTTATTTATTTATAAATAAATAAAAAAGAATATAAAAAAATTACAATAATGTATTAATTTTTAAAACATTATAAATGTTTTATTAAAAGATTATAAAAAACATTAGTTGCTTATATTATTTTAACTATCTAATCAAATTATTAAATAAAATGAAATATTATTATTTGAAAAAGAATTTTTTTAATGTAAATATATATTTTTTTTGTTATAAATCAAATTAATTTAATATAAATATCATTATAAAATTTTTAATAATAATTAAATTAATATAATTATTTGAATTTTATAAATAATGAAAACTTTTGAAATACATTTAAAAGTATTATTTATTAGTTTATAATAGTTTATATAAAAAAGATAAGCTTTATAATTTATTTATACTAGTAAACAACTTTTTGCTTTGTAAAATATTCTTTTCAAATCAATAAAAATTATATATTATAATTGATTTTAATAAAAACTTTAATAATATAAATAATAAAAACATTTTTAATTAATATAAATAACTTATTTTTTATTTTTTATTAATTGTTGATTGTTTATTGCTTATTGTTTAATATTAATTATTTAATATAGAGATAGCAATATTTTAAACATTTTATATAACTAATAAATACTTGTTTTTACCTATAAAATAACAAATATTATTATTAGTTTGTATTATTGTTATATTAATAATCAATAAAATATAAACTAAATAATTTATAAAATTAAATTTATTAATATCAAAATTATTTTTAATAATAGCTTATACAAATAATATAGAATTTCGAAGTTTAAATCCAAAGATCTAGTATAATTTATATATAATTATGAGCCTAGGGGTCCACTTACGCTTTTATTAAATTGAAACTCATATTTCAATAAGCGAACACAACTTTACGCGCAAACATGATTTTATATTGAAATCTAAAAAAATACTTTTATTTAATATTATATACTATAAAAAACATATAATACAACTATCAAAATTATGTACCTAAAAAACTAATCTTTATTATTATTTGATACAAATAAAAAATTATTTGTTTCTTTAACATTTAATTTAATAAAATCAACATTTTCTTTAAAAAAATTGAGAAAATCTCATTTGGCTATATTAACCCTCTTTTCTCTCTCCTTCAACTATACTATTTCAACCTCATAAATTTTATCCTATTTAACATTATTTTTTAAAAGATTAAAAACTAATATTAATAGCTTTTCAAAAATCATTTCTTTTGTCTTAATCAATTTTTTAACTTGTTTATTTCGAAATCGTTACTCTTTCTGTATTAATACCCCTTTTACATTTAATACATTTTTTATACCCTTTAACTTTTTATTCAATACTTTTTAAAATCTTCTTTTCTTTAACTCTACCTTTTTTAACCTTCTATTAATTAAGCTTCTTTTTACTTATAAAGTATATATTTTACCTCCAAATTATAGCCATCTTTTATTATACTCTTTCGCTTTATTTCTTATTTAAAGTTGTCAAAGAAATAACTTGTATTTTGTATCATTTAGATCTTTTTAATATAATAGAAAATTAATACCATTTATTATATTAATATATCATTTTCAAAAAGATAAACTAAAGATTTTTAATACTTTTCTATTAAGAACTTTGATATATTGAATAACATTGTTAATAGTATAAAGTATAAATGGAAATTCAAATTTTTGATCTTTTTAATATTCCTCTTCGTTTTTGTTGTTTTCATTGTATTTATTAGTATATTTTTTAATAGATTTTATTATAATAATAAAATCAAAAGAATATATACCAGTATTTCTTTAAGTATACCAAATAATAATTAATTTCAATACTTTTTCTTGTATTTTGAATATATTTTGTAATAAATACAGGATATTGTACTTAATATCAAAAATAGCTTTTGAATTCTTAATTGCTTATTTATATCAATACTTTTATAATTTAAAAACCTTTATATTTAATAATTAAAGTATATAAATAAAATATAATAAACAGATCTAAAGTTTAATTTTATATTTGTTAACTAATATAATAATCTCATTAATATAATAAGATTTATAATTATTCTATAAAAGCATTTTCTATAGGAAAGCCTTTTGGTCTTTTAATATTATATCTTTTTCAACCTTTTTTATAAAGCTAATCAACTACTTTATTGTAAGTTCTTCATTAATATACCCTGAATCTGATATTATTATAATCTTTATGTTAGTAAAAAGACAATCTTGATACTAAGACTTTATATAGTATTTCCTTGATATAATAAAAATAAGATTATTATAGTTAGCATTTGCATATATATCTTCAATAACAATAACCGATTTGCGATTCTTTAATGACCCCTTGTATACCTCTTTAATATATACAGGAACCACTACTTCTCTACCAATTTCTATATCAATTTGAATCCCAGATTTGTTTATATTATAAAGGTTTTCAAGGGTTATATTGTAATCCTTCAACCTTTTTATATATATGTTAAATTAAATATTAATGATCTTGATATTATATATTTTAAATCTTTTATATAAGATAAATTTTGTAATATGAATATACAATTTAAAATACTTTTTAAACCATTTTTGAAACTATTTTTAAAAAGGTATAATAGAAGGGTTGAAATACTTTCGAAGAAAAGTATATATTGCTACAAAAACCTGGTTTTTATTAATGTATTCCTTATCTTCTGATACCCTATAAATCCAAATGATAATAGTATCATTTTCTGCCGGTGTTAAAAATGTATAATTCATTCTATAAAAAATAAATATATAATCAAAAAATTAACGTAAATACTATTATAAACATACAAATGAAACTTTAAAGATTTTAGCTATAAAACTTACTATTTCAATAGAATATTTTCTTAACCAATTATATATATTGTATAAATATTCGAATTCGTTTTTTGTTATTTTTGAATAATATTGAAGAAGTTTGAGTATATTTCTTATACAAATTCTTTTAAAATTATTTATTGATATATAAAATCGTATTTATACATAAAGTCGTATTCGCTCATTAAAGAGTGTAAGTAGACCCCTAGGCCCACAATTAACAAATTATTAATATTTAAAAACCTTTTTAATATAAATTCTTAATTTAATATAATTATTTACAAATAAAATTACGGTAAATTACTCTTATACCACTAAAAGTAAAATAAATTACTTTTATACTACTAAAATTAATAAAATTCTAAATCATTTTACTCTTATGTTATCTAAATTCTAGCTTATTTTGAATTAGATTCTACTCTATTCTAAACTAAATTCTACTTTTCAAAAACATAAAATTATATCAAATTACTTTTCTTAATTAAACAAATTTGAACCTATAGCTTTTAAAGTTCTAGCTTTATTAATTGTTAAGATATTGATTATTAAAATTGAAATTGTTGAATAAGTTTAAAGGGAGTGAATCAGGTGATCAGCCGAAGTTTTCCCGTATAGTCCCTATATATACGCCTCTTCATATATATACAATATACTTTATACGATATGCTTTATACACTATCAACATCATTATATATATAAAAGTAAAAGGTATAAAAAGTATATTAAAAAAAGAAAAAAGTTAAAAAAAAAGCAAAAATTTGTAAAATAGAAAGTACGATTTGCTTAAATCTTGAGCGGATTAACTTATTAGCAAAACTCCCAAAAAGGTAGATTTTGGATATAGTTGAAAAAGTAAATTCTAAATATAATTGAAGAAGTAGATTCTAGGTTGAAGGAGTAGATTCTAAGTATAATTAAAAGTATAGAATCTATAAAAAGTAGATTTTATAGTTGAAAAGTAGATTCTATAGTTGAAAAGTAGAATCTATAGTTGAAGAGTAGAATCTATAGTTGAAAGGTAGAAAGAATCTATAGTTTAAAAGTAAATTCTATAGTTGAAAAGTAGATTCTAGTTTAGAAGGATAGAATCTATAATTGAAAAGTAGATTCTATAATTGAAGGGTAAATTCTAGCTTAGAAAAGTAGATTTTATATTATAGAATCTACTCTTTTGGGTTAAATTCTACCTTTTTCTAAGCTAGAATCTAAATAGCATAAAAGTAAAATGATTAAAAAATAAACTAATTTTAGTAGCATAAGAGTAATTTATTTCACTTTTAGTAGTATAAAAGTAATTTGCCGATAAAATTAAGAACAAAATCAAGGTTAAAATTTTATTAATTATAGTATTTGTTCTAAACTTTTTAAAAATGTTTTTCGAATATTTAATCGGTAAATTACTCTTATACTATTAAAAGTGAAATGAATTACTCTTATACTATTAAAATTAATAAAATTTTAAGTTATTTTACTTTTATACCATTTAAATTCTAACTTATTTTAAATTAAATTCTACTTTATTTTAAACTAAATTCTACCCTATTGTAAATTAAATTTTACTTTATAAAAAACAAAATTTATACTAAATTAGTACTTTTTTCAATTAAGCAAATTCGAATCTATAATTTTTAAATTCTAGCTTTATTAATTGTTAAAATATTAATTATTAAAATTAAAATTGTTAAATAAGTTTAAAAAAGATAAATAAGATAATTAGCCAAAGTTTTCCTATAGTCCCTGTACATTTCATATGTATACGATATACTCTATACAATATACTCTATACAATATGCTTTATACAATATACTTTATACCAGGGGCCTGCGAACCCCGGACCCCTTGCTTTTCGAGAAAGTCTAATTTAAGTTTAGTTTTATTGTAAATTTTATTAAAACTTTCATTATTTATATTAATTATATTAATTATATTAATTATATTAGCTTGCAGGTTTAAAGTTGGCTTGTTTTTCATTATTATAATATTTATATTATATTTTATAATTTTTATAATTTTTAATATTAGTATATTAGTGTATTAGTATATTAGTATATTAGTATATTAGTATATTAGTATATTAGTATATTAGTATATTA
>NGKG01000030.1:215697-244154 GCA_002162505.1 Myriosclerotinia scirpicola | reverse complement strand
TATATTAGTATATTAGTATATTAGTATATTAGTATATTAGTATATTAGTATATTAATATATTAGTATATTAATATATTAGTATATTATAACAGTATATATTATAATATTATAATATTATAGTTGATAACCTCGATTTCTAGCACCAGGTTTTAGTCCTGATTTAGACTAGTTTCGCAGTTTAAATAGCTTTACTTTTTTTGTAGTTTTATAATATAAGATTGTTTTTCTAAAACAATTTAATTTATATGTTTTTTGGTGACCTACACAAAGATTAATAGAATACGTTTTAATTTTTTATTATTTCTATTAATTCGAAATCAAATCCTTGTTCAAGAAAAGCAATATTGCAATACTGGGATTATCTCACTCAATGTTAATATAATATATCGTCACATTTTAATATCTTTATTGATAATTAAAAACGTTGTATTACTTTTCGAACTATTTTTCAAAAGCTTTTTATTTCCAATTACATCGCACACGCTTTCATTCCATTTTTCGAGTTTTTAACTTTAAGCTTCAAAAGCCTCGATTCCTTAATCTCTCTCAAAAGCCTCTCTGCCCCCAACTATATCGTCGCACATGCTTTCTTTTCACTATTTCCACTTCGAACTTCAAAAGCATTGATTTTACGAATCTCCTCTCCTCTTTATTTCAACTTTGATATCACCTTTAATCAACATATCAATCAACATACCTTTTAAACTACCTTTTCAAACCACTTTTTTCGATATATATCTCGAACTATATGCAAACCGCTATAGCAATACGAATGCTTGAGCACAAAAATAACAACCGCTATATAAATCTATACAATCCAATATCCCGCCACCTTTACTAGAGATAGAAAACCTTGTTTCTCTTCCGATTCGGCTTTGCTTTATAAATCAACCTTATACTAATCACTTTCACTTTTACTATACGCCACCTATGTATTTTGCACTCATACAAGGATATCATATATTTATACAATAAGAATTTTGTATACAAGTTTTATGTTTTAGGAATACAAGGTTTAAAAAATGGATTAGTGTTTTTTAGGTTTTACATTTTAAAACTAATCCCTTTTCAGTTAACTTAGGTTTTTTTTAAGTAGGATTTTATAGTATTATGTATAAGGGTGTGCGCTTGTTTTTGTTCCTGATTTGATAATCTCGGTTTTTAATATTAGGTTTTAGTCCTGATTTAGATTAGTTTCGCAACTTAAATAGCTTTATTTCGTAGTTTTATAATACAAGATCGTCCTCCCAAAACAACTCAATCTACGTGTTTTCTATAGTATTATAGTAGTATAGTAGTATAGTAGAGAAAACACGCAAATTAAGTTGTTTTAGGAGGACGATCTTGTATTATAAAACTATGGGAGAAATAAAACTATTTAAACTGCAAAACTAATCTAAATCAGGATTAGAACTTGGTATTAGAAATTGAGGTTATCAAGTTGGAGATAGAGATAAGTGTATGTTTTTGTGTATAATATTATGAAATTCTATTTGAAGGGGGTTTAAGTTAGCTGAAAAAGGATTAACTTTAAAACATAGAACTTAAGAGTGTACTAATCCATTCTTCAAAACCCTTGTAATCCTGAAATATAAAACCTGTATATAAAATCTTTATTAAATGTATATAATATCCCTATATAAATGTAAAATATGTAGGTGGTGTATAATAGAAATAAAAAGTGGTTAGTATAAAATTGATTTATAAAACGAAGCCGAATCAGAAGAGACAAAGGTCTTAGATTTATATAACGGTTGCTATCCTTGTACTCTAGTATTCAAATTGTTATAACAGGTCATACATATAGTTCAAAATATATATCGAAAAGTGAATTAGATAAGTAGTTTAAAATATATGTTGATTAATATATTGATTTGAAATAATATCGAAGTTGAAATAAGGAAAAAAGGAAGTTTGTAGAATCGATGATTTTGAGGTTCAAAGTGGAAGTGGTGAAAGAAGTAAAGAAATTGAAGCTTTTAAAGCTTAAAATGGAAAGCTTGAAAAAGTGGAATAAAAGCTTATACAACGTTGAGTTAGGGACAAAAAGCTTTTAAAGATGATTTGAAAAATAGTGCGATGTTTTAATCATCAATAAAGACATTAAAATAAGGATGATTGTATTATATTAAGATTGAATAAAATAATTCTAATATAAATAAATATTGTTTTTCTTTAACAAAGGAACTTAATTGCAAATTAATAAAAGAAATAAAAATTAAAACGTATTCTATTGATCCCTACATAGATCACTAGAAAATACATAAATTAAATTATTTTGGAAAAACAATTTTGTATTATAAAACTATAAAAGAAGTGAAACTATTTAAGCTGTGAAACTAATCTAAATCAGGATTAAAACCTGGTACTAGAAACTGAGGTTATTAAGTAATATAGTAATATAATAGTATAATAGTATAATAGTATAATAGTATAGTAGTATAGTAGTATAATAGTATAGTAGTATAATAGTATAATAGTATAATAGTATAGTAGTATAATAGTATAGTAGTATAGTAGTATAATAGTATAGTAGTATAATAGTATAGTAGTATAGTAGTATAGTAGTATAATAGTATAATAGTATAGTAATATAATAGTATAATAGTTTTCTTGAAAAACTTCTAAGTCAAACCTGCCTTAGGTATGCTTAATAATCTTATTTGTAATTAGTATAATTAAATGTAGCTTTAATTTAAGGTTTTAATATTGAAAGTTTTAACCATTTTATTAAAATGTATAGTTTTTGTAGTAATTTTGGTAGTCTTAATATATATTTAACAATTTCTATTGTACTTTAAGGCTTACCTTAATATAAATTATATATTTGAATACTTACAAGCGCAATTTAAAGGGTTTAAGATGGTTTTGAAACTCTCTTGAGATGGTCTTGAGATATCTTGACCGCAGGGATATCTCGAACTGAGGAAACGATCAGCGAGTTATTGCAATCAAGTCAGTTCCAAGACATTCTTCTTATAGTTGTCGAAACAGCTACAGATAGCTTGGGATTAGCCTCACACATCTTGAAGCGTCTCTAGGCTATCCTTACACGGTCTCAGCACGGTCTCCGTATGGGTCTGAGATAGTCTTGAGACAGTCTCCAGTTTGCAAACGAATCTTAAGACATCTCAAACGATGCTAAATACGCAATGAAGTAGTTTGTATTAATATTAATATATATAGATTTTTTTTTACTATTTTATTTATTATATTGAACTAGTAATATTGATTTGAATGAATATTGAAAAAAAGCTCGAATCATTTTTTGGATTGACTTATAACCAATTAAATAGCTTAAACAAAAGCTCATTAAATAATCATATATAGCTAAACAACATTTTTTACTTCCCTATATTAGAAAAATGTTACTGCGTATCCAAACAGTAAGAATATATATATCGGATAAGCCGACAATAATATATAAAATAATAAAAGAAAATCTAAATATATTAATATTAATATAAGCTATTCAAATATATAATTTATATTAAAGTAAGTTTTAAAGTATAATAAAAATTATTGAATATATATTTAAATTATTAAAATTATTACAAAAACTATATGTTTTGATATAATGATTAAAGCTTTTAATATTAAAGTTTCAAATTAAAGTTATATTTAACTATATTAACTATATAAACTATAAGATTATTAAATATACTTTAAACAAGTTTAATTTAAAGGGTTTTCAAAAAAACTACTATACTACTATATTACTATACTATTATACTATTATACTACTATACTACTATACTACTATACTACTATATTATTATACTACTATACTACTATACTATTATACTATTATATTACTATACTATTATACTATTATACTATTATACTATTATACTATTATATTATTATACTATTATACTAGTACTATTATATTATTATACTATTATACTAGTACTATTATATTATTATACTATTATACTATTATACTATTATATTATTTAATTAATATATTAATTAATATATTAATATATTAATATTAATAATATTAACAAAAGAATTAATATATTATAATTATTATAATTATAAAAAATAAGCCGACTTTAAGCCTACAAGCTAATATAAAATATATAATTAATATAAATAATATAAACTTTAATAAAATTTATAATAAAACTAAGCTCAAATTAAACTTTCTCGAAAAGCAAGGGGTCCGGGGGCTCGCAGGCCCCTAGTATTGCTAATGTAGCTAAATGTAACTAAATATAGCTAAATATAACTTAATGTGACTTTAATTTAAAACTTTAATTTGAAAAGCTTTAACTACTTCATCAAAATATATAGCTTTTGTAATACTTTTAATAATTTTAGTATATATTTAATGATTCCACTTATACCGTAAAACTTACCCTAACATAAATTATATATTTGAATAGCTAGTATTAATATTAGTAAATATAACTTTTTTTTTTATCTATTATATTAAATTAGTAATATTGATTTTAATAATTATTTGAAAAAAAGCTCAAACCATTTTCTAGATTTACTTATAACCAATTAGAACACTCAAATTGCATACTATTAAACAAAAAATAAAATTCTCTATATCCCTACACTAGAAATACGTTACCCCACACCCGAACAACAAGAATATATATATCGAGCAAGCCAACAATTATAAATATAAAAAAAAATCTTAATTTTCAAGCCTTTTTTTTTAATAAAAAAATTATATAGTTTATTTAGAAAAGTATTAAAAAAGTTAAATTTAATAATCTTTTTAATAAACAAAAATTATAAATTTTGCAAACTATTTTTATTTTGAAATTGAATAATTTTTTTTTTCAATTTGATTAAAGTGAAAGATAAAGTTTTTAAAACCTGAATTCAAATTATACAATTTCTTTTTAAAATAATAATAATAATAATAGTAATAGAGATATAAATAATTAAAATAGAAATAATAGAATTAGTATATTTTTTGCATTTATATAAATAAAAAGCATTTAAGAATTAATATTTAATAAAATAATAAATACTAATATTCTTGATTTTTTAATATTTTAAAATTTAATTGTTAATAATTTAGAATTATATAATTATAATAAGAAATTTATTTGTTTTAATTATAAATAATACAATTATTATTAAAATCTTTGTATTTTAAATATAACTTTTTTATTATAAAAATAAATTGTTTTTAAAAAGTTTACAAATTTTAAATATATTATAATTCAATTTAATTTAAATTATATTATAATAGAAAAATTTAATCAAAAATTGTATTATTAAAAATAAATAAAATCCATTTTACTATAAGTTATTTTTAACAATTTGCTTTTGAACAATTCGAATCCTACATTTTATATTTGTTTTGATTACTTTTTCAACTTTATAAATAATATTAAAAGTTTTAATAATTTTGAATTTGATTATTTTAATACTGATGTTAAACTTGTTTTTAGTTTTAATTAGGAATTTTTCTTAAAATTAGTTTGATTAAAAGAAAGCATTATTATATTATACATTCATTCCTTAAGTTTTATTAAAAAAATCGTTATTAATATTAATGATGAATTTGAATTTAAGATTATTATATTTGAAAAAAGACTTTTTTGTAAATATTTTAGAATTATTATAAGTTTTAATAGTAAGGATTAAATAAAACTATTTTTTTAATTTTATTTCAAGTTAATTTTTTAAATAATATTATTTGTATTTATTTTAACTTTTTTTAAAAAACTTACTATAATTGTTTTTATAATAGTTCTTATAATTATTTTAATAATTATTCTTATAGTTTTTTAAAAAGAATTATTTTATTCCTTACTTTTTTTATATACCAAAAAAGAAAAGAAACATATAAAATCTTTAAAGCTTTTTTTCAATATCGTTATACAAAAGGGTTTACTATTAATCAATTATATTGAAATATTTTAGCGCTTTATAATAAAATAAAAAGGAATCAATATTATTAAGTTCTATTAAATCTCTTTTGATGTCGTAAAACATTTACGTTAACTTATTATTAGAAAAAATGTTGCTAAAAGAAAACATATTTATAAATCACTTTAAATAAAAAATTATTATTTTAAGATTTTATATATTATTATTTATAATATAAACAATTTCTAAGATATTTCTTTTTGTATTAACTAAATCTAATTCTATCTTACAATCATTTCAAAGCAATTCAAATTTTTTTTTTATAAATAAAATAATTTTAATTATATAGTTTAATTTTAATAAATTATAATTAAAGAATAAAAGTTAATTGAATTTAATTTTAAATATAATCTTTAATTTATTAATATTTATACAATCTTGATTATAATTTAAATTTAAAATAAAGATTAAGCTTTTTATATTAAAAGTATTTACTATTTAAATCACTTAAATAAATTTATTAAAATAATATTTAACAAATTTTATTATATTGTAAACTAAAAATTCAACGAAAATATCATCTTTTCTATAATAATAAATTAATTTAGTTTGCTTTAATATTTTATTTTCTATATTATTTTTATAAAAATTGCTAATAAAACTAATATTAGTTTTAATGAATATACTTTCTTTAAACTTTTAATAAACGATATTCAATATAGTATTTATACTTTTATTTGATTTAATATAAATAATAACTTTTTTTGAAGATCAATTCTTTTTTTTTAAAATTATTATAGTTGTTTATAATTAAAAAACAAATTAATATTTTCAATTCAATTATTTAAATTAAAAACAAAAATTATGGTAAAAGATTTATTCTAATTTAAACATTTTAACTTTGCTAATCATTTTTGTATTAATTAATTCCCTATTTTACAAATCTTTAATATTATATTATTGTTCAAAAAATAAAGCTAATAATAAAAACTAAACTAGTTGTTATTTAAAACAAAAAGAAAGACAAATATATTCATTTTGAAGAATATTCTTTATTTTTTTTTTAATTTATTTAACTTTTTATTTTATATTGAAAAAAAAGGATAAACATTTAAATCAACTTTTAGCAATAAAGACTTTTTATTATTTTTATATTCTAATAAAAATGTTTTAAACCTTTAAATCTTTAATAAAACTTTAAATTGTTTTTATATAATAATCAAACTTATTTATTTAAATTTTTAAATTTGTTAAATTAATTGGATAGATTTAGTATTCTTTTTAATATTTTTTTTAAACAAAACTTTTTTAATATTTTTATTATATATAAATTTAAACTTAAATTTTATTTCAAAAATAAATATATTTTTATTAATTATATTAACATTTTTAATTATTTCAATAATTTCAAAATCCTTAATTAATTTTATTTTATAAATAAACAATTTATATTTAAATTATTTTTAATAAATTTATAAAAAATAATTAATAAATAATTAGTAAATATACAAATTGATATAAAATTATTAGCAATTAATGAACTTCATAAATAAATTGAATGATTTTTATATATATATAAGAATTTAAATACTACAAAACTTAAATATATATTATCAATTATAATATATATTTATTAAATTTGTTTTTATTTTAATATTAAAAATTTTAAAATTAAATTCTATTTTAAGTTTTCTTTATAATAATAATATTAATTGAACAAAATTCTTTTTAAACGATAATAATACAATATATATAAATATATACAAATAGCAAATAATAAGTTTTTTAATTAGTTTATTATATTATTAATAATTCTAAAATTAGGAATTGTATATTCAATTAATTTATTTTCTAATAATTCTAGTTTTAAGAAATATATAGTTTTTAATTATTTCTAAATTAAAAAGATTATACTTAAAAGTTATTATACTTTAACTTAAAATGTTTATAAATATTTAATTTATTTAAATCATTAAATATTTTTTCAATTTGATTTGAAATATATTTATTAAATAATATTTCTTTATTTTGATGATTATTATATTTTTGCTTTTTTAATAAAAGATTTTGTTTAAAAATAATTTATTTAAATTTTTTAAAATATATAAACTATTTGCTTTTTATATTTGAATTGCTTTACATTATTTTTAATTATATTTTTTTATTACTTATAAATTATCAATTTTTAAATAATTTTATTATATTATATAATAACTTTTTCTAATTTATTTTGGAATTTAACTCTTTGAATAATTTAACTTTAATTAAGTTTTATATTAATAATATATCTTTTAATTATAAAACTTTTAAAAAAATATATAATATATTAATAAATTTTTTTTTTTTTTATGTTATTTTTGTAAAATTATATTTATCCTTTTAAAAAATTTATATATTTATTAATCAAATAAAAATATTAGAAATTTTTTATAAAACTAATAAAATTATTTTTATAAAATCAACAAAACTTTTTAAAATCAGTATTTTCTTTATTCCTATAAATATTATTAATATTTGCAGTTTTCTAATTATTATTTAAATAATTTAATATAGCATTAAAAACTTGATTAAAATCTTTTATTTATTATTACATTTTATTAATAAAGTTGAATAATAATAAAATATATATAAACAAATCTTTTTTAAAATTTTATATTTAAAATACTTTGTAATTATTAAATCATATAAAGTTGATTATTTTATTCTAATTTATATATATATATATAAATATTAATATATTTGTTATTAAATATTTTATTTCTTAAAAATATTTGTTATTAAATATCCTTTAAAAATTATTAATTATTTTTTTTATTTTTTATAACTTTTTTTTTAAATAAAATTTAAAAAGTTTATAGGACTTACAAATAAAAACTGTTTATTATAATTGAATTTATTTGTAAATATTATTATTATTTTTGTAATAAAAATTTATATATTATTTATATTAACTATCTACTACTTATTTATTTTCTTATATTTAACTTTAAGGTTTAAAATATTTATATTTATTAAATTATAAAATTGTTTTTTTAAATATAATTATTAAATATATTTTAGGTATTTAAAATAAGGTTATAAATGTTTTCTTTTGTATTATTTTATTTAATAAAGATTATTAATTAAAGAATCTTATTAATTTTATTAAATATATAAAATATAATAAAAATGGTTTTAAATAAATTTAAAAAAACAATATAAATAAATACAAAAAACTTTTATATTTTTAAGAAATTAAATGTTTTCAAAAACTTATTAATACTTTTTTTTTAAATAAATTAATTTTTTTTAAAGAATTTAAATTAATTTTATATTTTATTATAATCTCCCAAAATGTTTAATATAGTTTTATACTTTTTTGTTATAATTATAAAAAATAGTATATTGATATTTATAATTATATTAATATAAATATTTTTCTTAATAATTTATTATATTTTAATAAAGCATTTTTTTTTGTTATATAATTTTTTTTTTAATATTTAAAAATATACTTTTCTATACTTTTTGAAAAATTATAAAAAAATATATTCTTAATTATAAAATTTCTAACATTTTAGTTTATATTTATAATCAAAAAAAAACATTACATTATAAAATTTACTATTAAAAAACTTAAAAATTATTATTAATTAACTTTTATTCTAAATATTAAAAAGTATATTTTAAATTATATTAAATATATAAAATATGAAATTTGTTAAAAAATTATTCATTTAATATTCTATAAAATTAATAAATCTTTTACTTTAATTAACTTTGATTTTATTAGATTATTCTTACTTACTTAAATCAATAAAACCTAAATTCTTAATATAATATAGTTTATAGTGTAAAAACTAATATATTAGGAATATATAATAAAAAACATAGATTATAATAATAATTTATTTAATTAAAAAAGTTTTATATCATTTACTTATATTTTATTTATTATTAATTATTTCTTTTGTTATATTTAAACATTCTTTATTATCAATATTATAAATATTAAAATAATAAAATATTTAAATTAATTTTTTATTTCAATTAAAACTTTAATAAAAACTTTATATAATTTTAATATTTATTTTGAAAACAAAATTGTATAATAATTTATTAAAAAAAGCAGAATATTGTTTATTACTTTAATTATAAAAGTAAAAAAATTTATTAAAATAATATTAAAATAATAATAAAAAATAATAACTTATTTAAAAAAATTATTAAAAAGATTAGCTTAAATATTACAAATTAGCTTTTAAAACTTTAAAATTTTATTAACTTTTTTAATATATATAAAATCATTTATTTAAAACATTTTCTATATAAAATACCTTTTGAATATTAACTAATTAGATTTTTCGAAATCAATTATTTTATTTAAAAATATATAAATATTCAAAATTTTATTGTTATTATTTTTGATATTAATAAGAATTACTTTAAAAAAGTTTATTAAACTAAGGTTTCTGATTTTATATATTAACAAAAAATAATTTAATAAAAAATCTTTAAATGTTTTAATTGAAAAAAAACTTTCAATAAAGAAAAGTACAATATAGAAATTCACATTTATATTATTTTTCAATTAAATAATATAATAATATTATATAATAATATATTTGTTAAGAAAAAGCTTTATTTTGTATATTATAATTTATTTATTATTAAAAGATTTATTAATAATTATTAGAAATTTTATAAATTAAAACAAATTAATAATAAATTTATTAAACATTTCTTTTATATTAATTATTTTAAACTTTTCAAATTATATATTAAATATTTATAAGTTTATTTCGAAAAAGATATTTCAAAATACTAAAATTTATAAGTTAATATATATAAAGTTATTTTTCTATAAAATTTATATACAAAATTTAATATTTAAAAATCTTTTTAAATATTGATTTTTATTTATAGTTTTTTTTATTTTTAAATTCTTTTATTTTACTTTTTAAAACAAATTTAAAAAATCTTTTTAATCGTTTTTTACAACTTCTATAACTACTTTTTTGCTAATCAATTAAATTTTCAATTTTATCCCCTTTTCAAAACTTTCAATATATAATTGATAACCTCGGTTTCTAGTACCAGGTTCTAGTCCGGATTTAGATTAGTTTTGTAGCTTAAATAGCTTTACTTCTTTTATAGTTTTATAATACAAGATTGTTTTTTCAAAACAATTCAATTTATATATTTTCTAGTGATTTATATAGAGATTAATAGAATACGTTTTGATTTTTATTTTTTTATTAATTTGCAATTAAGTTTTTTTGTTAAAGAAAAACAATATTTATTAATACTGAGATTATTTCATTCAATTTTGCTATAATACAATTGTATGTTTTAATATCTTTATTAATGATTAAAAATATTATATTACTTTTCAAACCACTTTTCGAAAGCTTTTTGTTCCCGACTATATTGTATATGCTTTCATTCTACTTTTCGAGCTTTCAACTTTAAAGCCTTAGGGTGCGTTCGGATCGATTTTTTTTCCACATTACGCTTAATATATTAGAGATATTAAAGCTAATATTGCGTTTGCCGAACGCAATATTGAGCTCAATATATATTAGATCTAATATTTGCGTTTGCCAAACGCAATATTGAGCCCAATAAAAATATTGAGCTCAATATATTAAAGTGGCAAATATTTGAACTTTTCCCATACAGTAGTCAACAGCAACTTTGAGGTACTTTTAACAAATATTTTTCAACACCCCTGCCATTTTAACATATTACTTCCAATATATTAGCTATACTTAAATATATATTAGCTAAAATAATCTCAATACCCTTGCTATTTGAAATATTTGTCAAATATATAAAAAATCGATCCGAACGCACCCTTAAAAGCCTCAATTCCTTCACTTCCTGTTTTGAAAGCCTTTCTACCCCTAACTACATCGCCGCACATGCTTTCTTTTTCATTACTTCCACTACTTCCACTTCAAACTTCAAAAGCATCGATTCTACGAACTTCCTTTTCTCTTTATTCAACTTCAATATTACCTCAAATCAATATACCAATTAATATACATTTCAACTACTTATTCAACTACTTTCACTACTTTACAACAAAAGAACTATATAATAAGAAATCACCAGTTATCCAATTTCATATTAACTTTATACTAATTACTTTTATTTTTATTATATGCTATTTATATATTTTACACTTATACAAGGATATCATATACTTATACAATAAGGATTTTACATATAGGTTTTATATTTCAAGAATGTAGAGTTTGAAGTATAGATTAGTGTTTTTTAGGTTCTATGCTTTAAAGCTAATCCCTTTTCGGTTAACCTAAACCCCCTTCAAGTAAGATTTCATAATATTATGTACAAGAGTATACGCTTATCTTTATCTCTGATTTAATAATCTTGGTTTCTAATATTAGATTTTAATTCGGATTTAGATTAGTTTTGCAGTTTAAATAGCTTCACTTCTTTTATAGTTTTATAATATAAGATCGTCCTCCTAAAACAATTCAATCTACGTGTTTTCTATAATCTTATCTCTTTAATTAAACCTTTTTTAAAACGTTATTTGTTATTAAACAAAATTTAATAAAAATTAATATTTTTGTTTTTAAATATCTTTTTCTTTTTAATATTTTAAAATATTACATTAATAATATCAACTATTTTTTTTATATACAACTTTTTTTAATAAAACTTTTTAAGAATTATAAAAATTTATAAAAGTTTATAAAAGTTCTATATTTAAAAAACATTTTATTTTGCTTTATTTTATTATTGTCGGCTTGCTCGATATATATATTCTTGCTGTCCGGGTGCGGGGTAACGTATTTCCGGTGTAGAGACGTAGAAAATTTCACTTCTCGCTTAATAGTATGCGATTTGAGCGTTCTAATTGGTTATAAGTCAATCCAAAAAATGGTCTAAGCTTTTTTCAAAAAATCATTCAAATCAATGTTACTAATTTAATATAATATATAAAATAATAAAGAAAATTTTATATATATTAATATCAATACAAGTTATTCAAATATATAGTTTATATTAAAGTAAGCTTTAAAGTACAGTAGGAATTATTGAATATATATTAAAACTATCAAAATTATTACGAAAATTGTACGTTTTGATAAAGTGGTTAAAGCTTTCAACATTAAAGCTTCAAATTAAAGCTATATTTAGCTATACTAGCTATATATAAGATTATTAAATATACCTGAAGTAAGTTTGACTTAGAAGTTTTTCAAGAAAACTATTATACTACTATACTATCATACTACTATACTATTATACTACTATACTATTATACTATACTACTATACTATTATACTATACTACTATACTACTATACTATACTACTATACTACTATACTATTATACTACTATATTACTATACTACTATACTATTATATTATACTATTATATTACTATACTATACTACTATACTACTATACTACTATACTATTATACTATTATATTATTATACTATTATACTATTATATTATATTATTATATTATTATATTATTATATTATTATATTATTATACTATTATACTATTATATTATTATATTATTATACTATTATACTATTATATTATTATATTATTATACTATTATACTATTATATTATTATACTATTATACTATTATATTATTATATTATTATATTAATATACTATTATATTAATATATTAATATAACAAAAGAATTAATATATTATAATTATAAAAAACAAGCCGACTTCAAGCCTGCAAGCTAATATAAGATATATAATTAATATAAATGATATAAACTTCAATAAGATTTATAATAAGACTAAGCCCAAATTAGACTTTCTCGAAAAGCAAGGGGTCCGGGGGCTCGCAGGCCCCTGGTATATAGAATATAATATTATAGTTATAAAAACAAGAAGATATACAAAAATGTATATAGTTTAATTTTAATCTTAATAATTTAAGTTTTTAATATAATGATTTAAAGCTAAAAAGTGCTTTTATATAATTATTAATAAAACCTAGATTTTAATAAACTATATAACTTACTTCAACTAAAATTCTACTTTCTATTCTACGTGTTTTCTAGCAGAAAACAAGCAGAAAATCGAGCTAAACTAGTTTTAAAATGAGGCTTTTTTGTAATTTGTTTTCATAGATAGTAGATATGAGAATGATTACTCGTACTTGTAGTTACTTTGTTTTTCGTCTCTTGTTCTTGTTGCGTATGAGTGATTAGGGAGATACATAGCGTGCGTGGTATGTGTGTATGTGTGTAGTGATTCCTTGATTTTGATTTCTTGATTGGTATATAGTAAGTATCCTTGGACAATAAGTATCCTATGGCGTACCATGCGGCGATTTCTGCTCAATACGATTTTACAATCTGATATACTATTAGCTGATTTTTAAATATATCATTTGATATACAAATTTTTTGTTTGATAATGTATTATTATTCTATAAAATAGCTATATTATTGTTCGATATTACTTTAATGTTGGAGGTAGTAAATATCATTTGGTTGAATTATATATATTTGTTTGGATATTGAATTTGTATTTGTATAATTGTTTGTTTGTTTGTTTGCTTGCTTGTTTGTTTAATTGATTTATTGATTAATTGATTATTTATATTGAAAAAGTTATTCTGATTTATAAAATAAACTTATAAAAATTATTTTGATTTATGAAATAGATTTATAAAAGTTATTTTGATTCAAATATAGTTTAAATTATAAATATATTAAAAGCTTTTTTAACTTTCAAAATTGAATAAATAATATAAACATTTATTTAATTAATATAGTAATATTTTTCTTTTTTAACAAAAAACAAAAAAAGTGTATCCCTAATACTTTATATTATATTTGTATAATATTTACTTTGATAAATAGTTTTATAGCTTTATTTATTTAACTTAAATATTTAAAATATAAAAAATCATTATAAAAGCTATATCAAAAAAATACAATCTTACATTCTAAATTATTTAAACAAACAATTTCTTTATTAACAGCAATTAGTAATTTAATAATAACTCCTTTTGTAGCTTTTCAAAAATTACAAAAAGCTTCAAATTAACATACTATACAAATCAAAGTAAATTAGGAATTAATATATTAAAGAAATATTAAAACTAAAAAATATAATATTATACATAATAAATATACAAAAACTAAATTTATTAATATTATAATCTATATTATATATAGTTTTGATAATAAATTTAAGAAGAAAATTAATAAATATAATAATCTTTAAACATTCTTTTTAAATATTTTTATTTTTAATTAAAACTTATTTGCTTATAAAAAAGTATTTTAATTTAAGTATTAGAATAAATATAAAAAGAAAAAGATTATTATTATTAATTTTAGAAAAAATTATATTTTTATAATTAAAATTTTTGATTTAGAAAAAATAAATAAAAAATTTATTAAATTTATTTTTTAATCAATATAAAAAACGTTTAATAATTTAGTTTCAATATATCTTTTTGAAAAATCTTATATATTTTTATATATTCAAATATTAATAGTTATTACAATATATTTTGTAATAAATAAATTAATAAGTTTTATATCACAATCAAAAGTTAAATAAAGTTTTAATATATTAACTTTTAAAAAACATTTAAAGCTATTTTTACTTTTTATAAAAATCAAAACAAAAGCAAAAAGATTTACATTTACTTCAAAAACCACTTTTAAATTAAATAAAAATGAAATCATTAATTTGATTAAAAGTTTTCCTTCAAAAAGTAATAATAGTTTACTATATATTACAATCGAATAAACTATAAAGAACGTTTTAAAAAAAAAAGAAAACAAACTAATTCGTAATAACATCAAAATCAAAATCAAATAAACTTTGATTTTTAAAACTTTTTTTAAAAGTGTTAATAAACTTTTAATTTTTCAAACTCTTAATAATTCTCAATCACCTAAACAAATTGTTATAACAAAAAAACAATGAAAAACTACTTCAAATACTTTTACTTCTTAAGATTCTAATAATTCCCAGTTTAATAAATTAAATAAAATTATTAATTTAACTCTTTATAAAAAACCAGTAAAAAGATTTTATAGTAAATTACCTACCAAAAAAATTAAGCTAAATAACCCTTTTGTATTATAATAGATTAAAATAAAATTTAAAAAAAAAGAAAAAAAAAATGTATTTGTTTTTAAAATAGATTGTATTAAATTTTATTATATTGAATTTAATATCGAATAATAATAATAAAAAAGAAAATAGACAATATATTAAATTCAATATTATAATTTTATATAATATCTATATCTATATTAATAATCATTTTATATTCTCTGTATACATAAATCATTAAAAAGCATCTTTTCAGGAATTCTATAACCAATTATATACTTTTGTAAAGTTTAAACCAAATATATATCTTTAATTATAATAATAACTCAATAATTATAAATTATATACAAATTTGTTACTAATTAGAATTAGCAAATAGAAAATTATAAGTAAATATAACATACTATTGAATTCAATTATTAAAAATGATTCTACAACTTTTTGCAAAATATATAAAACAGCAAATTGTATTTAAAAGTTATATCTCATAATCAAATCGCTCATAATTTCTTATATAAAATATTAGAATAATACTTTTCTAAAAAATAATTTTATTGATTTTTAATATTTTCGGATTTCGTATAAAACTATAATTACAAAGCTATTAATATTTTACTCTAATCTTTACTTTAATTACAAAACAAACATACTACCTAACTTATACCAATAAAGTTTTTTAATTTGATTTATTTGATTTTTATTAAAAGCTTTTCCTTTTCCTTTTTTATTACCAGATTTACTTAAAACAAATATTCGAAAGTATTTACTACCAATTTTAATTTTGCAACCTTTTCAACTATTAGAAAACTTTAAATATCTCTTAAAACTTTTATATAAATAGTTTTTTATAATTATAATTAATAACAATATCAAAAAGTACTAATAAATAAAAATAATAGATAAAAACTTTTCGAAAAGTTAAATTGTAGATTAATTTAATAATAAAAAAAAAAGGTATTAAAAGATATTAAATAAAAGATAGAATATATTTATATTTAATAAAACAGAAAAAGTAAATATATTGATAAATAAATAAATAAATAAATATATTTAATTCTTAATTATATTTAATATTCTCAATTATATTTAATATACCATCAATTAAAATAGTTTCTAATTAGAAAAGAAAAACATCACCAAAACTCTTACAAAACCCTTATATTAAAAAAGTATAAAAAAAAAAGAATAAATTAAATTCTATTATTTTTTAAATCAAAAAAACCAAAAACAATAATAAAAATACAATTAAATATTGTTTAAAAACATTATATCGAACTTTAAAATATTAAAATGTAGATTTAGAACTTCAATTTTAATTAAAAGAATCAACTATATTTAAAATTAAAACTAAAAAGTAAATCCTTATATTTGTTATATAATAATTTTGTACTTACTATATTAAACAAAAACTAAATACAAATACTAATTCTATTACTAAATAGTTTGGATTTGATAATATTAGTAAAATGTTTATATTGAAAAACAATAATAACTTTGTATAAGATAATAAATTATTTTTAAAAAAATTTAAAGAAAATATTAAAGATAAAGTATTTATAATAATAGCGAATATTATAAATAATCATAAACTTTTTAATTGAAATAAAAATGAAATTAATAAATTGAAAAAATTATAAAGTCTTAATTTAAAACTTTTGATTTGAATTATATTTCGAATATAAAAGTATTATTAGTTTCAAATTTATTATTCTTTAAAAATAAAACTTCAAAAACTTAATCGAAAAAAAGTTTAAAAGTTAAAAACTTTTTTAAATATTAATATATTCTATATATTGTTTTTGAAATATAAAAAATTTAACAAAACTAGATATAAATTTCTTTTTATTTTACTTTAATTTTTACCCTAATCTTTAACTTATTTTGTTTTTAGTTTTTTATATTAAATTATATATCTATATATATATTTTTTTTAATTAAAATATATATTTTAAAGTAATTTGATATTATAAAATCCAAATTTATTATTTCAAAATAAATCAAATATAAAAAAAAAATAAATTAGATTTTCAAAGTTAATAAAATAATAAAAAGATTATAATAAGTTTATTTAAAAATTTAATATTTCAAAAGATTTTAAGTTATATCGAAAAGTTTAAAAACTAGTTTTAATAAACGAAAAGGATATTAAAAAAGTTAATCTTGATTTATAATAATTTGTTAGTAAAAGTATAGATTTGAAATTCTAAAACTTTTAATAAAATTATTTTTTATTAATTTAATATATTTTTTTGATATAAAATAAATACAAATAAAAGAAACAAATTAATTTTTTATAGTATCTTTATTTTTATCCCCAAAATTCTAAAATTTCTAATTTAATTTTTCATCCTCTTTTTTTTTATTTAGGAAATCAACTTTATTAACTTTATCAATTATATTATCTAAATTTAAATCAAATTCTTATTACTTTTGTTTTATAAAATATTCTATTAATTCAATAGTTTTTTTTTTAATTATATATTCTTTTACTTTTAATTGTACTTTTTTATTACTAATTAATTCTTTTAAATAACCTTCTTTTTTTAATACTTTTTGTTAAAGTATAATACAAAAATGTAAATAAATCTTCTCATAAAATTGATTTAACATAAACAATATATTTTTTATTTTATTTTTATTATATTTATAATTAATACAAATATTTCGGCAAAATAATATTGTACTTTTCAAAAGATAAATATTAATATCAATATTAAACTTTTTAATAATATTTTCAAGCTATTTCAATATTAGCTTATGAATTAATTATTTCTATTTTTTTGCTAGGAATTTTGGTTATAAGTATATAAAATATAACTTTTCGATTGGTAAATAATATCTTTTATTTTTTTGTTTCTAAATTAGTTTAATATTATAAATTCTGATATATACTTCAATACAAGTTTAAATCATTAGTATATAGATATATTTGATAACAATTCTATTAATTAAATAATTTTCAAATTGATAAGTATTAAAAAAAGCTTCAAAAAACTTACAAAATTCGTTCAAATAATATATAGCTAATATACATCATTATCTTTTAATACAAATATTTTGTATAAATGTTTCCCAAGAATAACAATATTAAAACTTTTAAAAAGTATAATTATTATACTCATTTATATTACTTTCTTTTAAAACTATATCTCTTTTAATTACTTATCTTAAAAGAATTTATATCTAAGCTATAAGTAATTTCTCGATTCCTTTATTCCTTCGAATAAGCTAAAGCAAATATCTTAATTGTTGATAAAGTCAAACAAACTACACGAATATAAATAATACAGTTTTGTTGTTAATTCTAATATATTGAAAAGAAACAAATCAACTATAGCTTTGAAAATTAATCTAATACATTATTAAAGATCGAATTATTAACAAACCCATCTATTACTCTATAACCATAAATTCCTCAAAGCTTCAATTTGTTATATCTATCAATAGATTATACTTTATTAAGCCCAAAAACTAACATTCTTCTTTTTTTGTATTTATAAAAAAACTATCAACTAATTATACTTTCAAGATCTTCTTTTTTTATATATCCTAAAAGTTTATTTCAAAGAATCAAGATTCTTTTATACTATAAACAAATAAGCAAATAATAAATACCAAATCTAAATCTATTTTGAATTATAATACTTTTTATAGCTTTTTTTTAGCATTCTTCTTCTTCTTTTATAATATTATAATTACAAATAGAATAAACAATATTGTATTTTAATTGTAATTCTTTTAAAGTATTTGATTTAATCTCTATTTCTCAATTGAAATTAAAAATATAAAGAATCTCTAAATATATTAAGTTTTTAAGCTATTTATTCTTTACAAATTTTAGAATTTATATATCTTTAAAAATACTCCATTTTAATATATTTCGTTCTTGAATATAATAATCAAATAAAAAACAACTAATTTTCTCTTCCAAATAATATAAAGCAATTAAATCTTGAATAATAATCTTTACAGAATAACCTAATTATTGATTACATAGAATATTATTATAATATAATATAAAATCGAATTTAGGATATAATATAGTTATAAAAAAGATCAATAAATTGAAATAAAGAAATACAATAATATTAAACTATTCAATACTTTTTTATATATTTGCCAAACCAACAAACTTTCCTATAATATATACAACATATTGAATAAGCTATTATGATTTATTTAATATTTACAAACAATCAAAGAATTAAATAATTAATAGCTTTAATTATACTCAAACAAATATATAAACAAATTATATTATATTAATATACAAACATTATTGATAAAATATTAAATAATATTAATAATTTTTCAGACAATACCTATTATCAGATAATATAATATTTATTATTAAACGATATAGAATTTAATTATTATCTAATCAACTATGATCTAAAAACGTATTGAGCAGAAATCGCCGTATGATACGCCATAGTATCCTTGGACAGTAAGATCAGATCATTGCATGGAGTAAGATGTCAGCGATGGCTACAGTATATAAGTACAGTTCGTTCTACTCTGTGGTTACTAATTTGTTGGAGACTGAGAGGGTTGAGGGGAAGGGGGGTACTTTGGGTATTTGGTTTTATTTGGGTACTTGGGTATGGCAAAAAATCAAATTTTGTAGCGAAGGGAATGGATATTTTTGTTTATTGGTTGGGTTGTGTGTAAATGAGTAGGTTGTAGATGGGTGGTAGATGGGTGGTAGATGGGTGGTAGATGGGTGGTAGACGAGTGGTAGGTATCAAGTGGGATTTGGATCTAGATTTGGATTTGGGGTTTATTTTTTGGGAGGGGGTTGTAGATCTTGAACTCGTTCGTACTGATTGAACTTTTGGGGTGGAGATTTGAGATTTGAGATTGGGTATGGTGGATGGTTTTCGAGCGAAGAGAGGGGGGGTAAAGGTGAGAAAGGAGGGTGAGCGGATGAGGGGATGAGGGGGTGAGGGAGTGATTAGATCTGGAAAATGAAATAGAAAGATACAGAGAGAGAGGTTCACGGTGTGTGTTCGTCTGTCAGTCTGAACCGCATGTAGGTGGAGGTGGAGGTGGAGAGAGGAGAGTCTGATAAATATAAATTTGTCCGTCTTGATATAACGATGACATCTGATATCTATGAAGATTTAAGATTTAAGGTTAAGATTTCGAATATAGGAGTAGAACTGCTGGTACTAGGCACTTAAGTGTTTGAAACAAATATTATTTCTGGTTGGTTCTGTTAGTTCGGGGTTTTTGGATAGTGTACTAGGTAGTATGAACTGCTCAGTAGTATGATAATGTAATTGCCCGGGTATGTATATGTTTTGATATGTATAGATAGGAATGGATATGGATTGAGGATTTGTGATAGTTCAGATATGTGCTACATAACGTGAATTACACGTACGTAACAACATCGTGACCTCCTCAAGTCAACCATCTCCGCCACACTATCTACTTGCTACGTTTAGTATTTTTCCGACGTCGTATATAAGCAGGCAGATGCCCAGCATCTACCGGTACCCTCCTTCATTCACGCCTACCTAAAGTAGTCAGTTACTTTACATATAATCTGCCTAGTACGCAGTAGATCCTTTTCTCATTATCGAATACAACTCTATTTCAACGACCCCCGGTTTTGCCATCAAGAGGCATCACATCGTATATGGCGTCTGGGTGTATATTCAACCGATATTTGGCAGAGCTTACTATATTGTCAATTTTGAATGACCGAGTTTCCTTCATCAAGATTATTGCTTGGTTTTTTCGTATTGATGTCTTGGCGTAGCAGATAAACTGTATTCGTACGCGTTGTTGGATTCCGGACTCTACTCGCGACACCTCAGAGATATATATCCTATAGACCTCCATCTACAAAAGATTCTCTCGCAGGCTCTGCATCCCACTGCAAACTTGAAAAAGACAGTTCCGTTTAGGAGCTCATTAAACGCAAGTCATCCATCAGACTTTACACCCCACCGCAAATCCGAAAAGGCGCAAACCCGAAAAGGCGCAGACCCGAAAAGGCCAATACCACAAGAAATCAAATTCGTATTAACCCGATGCCATATTACCGGAAGAAGCTGCCGGTAAAGTATCCATGTCGCAAAGGTACAACCGATTTTGTGATGACGGCGCTATTGGAACGCTGTGATGCGGCACCAAAAGCAATATAGCCAACAAATGAAGAGGGCCAGTCACCAAAACATTTTTCGGCTAATCTTGTGCTTGCATTCGTTCTTAGCAGCTGAAAGTACACCCGATTTCATAACGTGTTTCCAAAACCTTAAATTTCAGTACTTTCGCAAAAACACCTTATTTCTATAATCTCAAATATTATATTTAAGATTATTCAATTAATATAACTTTAAATTTAATTTTTTTTTAAAAATAATAATAATTTCAATTATAAGAATAAGAATTATTAAAAAAAATTAAAATTAAAGTTATATTAATTGAATAATTTTAAATTATATAATTTTATAGTATTTTAAAATGAAAACATGTTGTAAAATTTGAAA
The DNA here is from genome assembly GCA_002162505.1 of Myriosclerotinia scirpicola. Lineage (NCBI taxonomy): Eukaryota > Fungi > Ascomycota > Leotiomycetes > Helotiales > Sclerotiniaceae > Myriosclerotinia > Myriosclerotinia scirpicola. The sequence continues at coordinate 221,738 of NGKG01000030.1, read as the reverse complement.
ACATGTTATAAAATTAAAAAATATAGTATAAAATTATATAATTTGAGATTATTCAATCAATATAACTTCAATTTTAATTTTTTTTAATAATTCTTATTTTTATAATTGAAATTATTATTATTTTTAAAAAAAAATTAAATTTCAAGTTATATTGGTTGAATAAGCGATATTTAAAATTTCGAAATTTAGATTTTGAGGTTTTTGCGAAGTACTTTTTTTTTCGGAAACACGTTATAAAATCGGGTGTAATCATAGCAACAGTACTAGGTAACCCTACTTCTCCTGCGCCGCTCGAAAAAATCCTGCCTTCCCCCCATTCAACAACCGGTAGTCCACAGTTCCCGTCAAATAACTCGCAATTGAAACTGTTAGAATAAAATTAGTAATCATTCAGATTCACTCGCTAGGCACGTGGGGACCCACTGTTTACATCCTACTTCTACTGTTGGTAGCTCTTTAATCTATCTACATGCTCTTTACATCTTCCTAACAAACCATTATCGTGAAGAATTCGAATTATCGACAACATGGCAGATCTACGCTCCGCTCAAGACGTTATCGCAGCTTTAAACCTCACTCCTCATCCCGAAAAGGGCTACTTCATCGAGACCTTCCGCGATACTGAAGGCACAGCTGAGCACCAATCTAATAGCACATGCATCTACTACCTTCTGGAGGGCGAGTCTGGAGTTTCTCACTGGCATCGTGTACTGGATGCAACTGAAGTCTGGCATCATTATGCTGGGGCTCCCCTAAAGTTGTCTCTGTCTTGGAATGATGGAAGCCCGGTGAGAGATCATGTTCTGGGTAAAGACTTGTGGAATGGAGAGAGGCCTCAAGTGGTGGTTCAGAAGAAGGAGTGGCAACATGCTCAAAGCCTGGGGGAGTGGACACTGGTTGGATGTACAGTCGCTCCAGCATTCACCATGGAAAGCTTTGAGATGGCCAAGGAAGGGTGGGAACCAAAAGCGGCAGGTGGCGCTGGCAAATAATTGGTGCTCGACGACTGGCTGGCTTTTATTGTGCATGATGCAGATGCTTACTTGATACACACCTTTGGTCTTGTACAACCGCCAGCAGATATGAATGAAGACAAATGCAACCCCCAAATAATGCATGCTTTTGAACTCTTCAGTGGTTTCTATTCTCTTTCGAAAAATCTGTGCCTTGTACGACCGTCAGCAGATATCGATGAAGAACGAATGCAACCTCGCATGCTTTTGAACTCTTAAGTGCTTTCGATTCCCTTTCGAAAAGACTCGCATTGGTCTTCCAAGTTCTGCTGTCCCCACTCCTTTCCCCCATACATACAGTTTGTCCTTGATGAACAACTCGACACTAACTATAACATGGCTAACCTCACGGATGACCTCCCGATTGCCATGACCATGGCAGCCTTTATTGGCATTTCATGGTATATCGGCATTGAAATCAATTTTTCCCTATTTATTCTATTTAGCAGATGGCGAGGACTTTACTTCTGGTCGTGTGCAATCTGTTCCTGGGGTGTTATATTGCAACCACTATTTATCATCCTCGCCGATTTTGGCGTATGGACAAATCTTACAGGATCCATTACCATGATATACTTAACCTGGTTCCTGCTGGTGGTACCCCAAAGCTGGGTCTTGTATTCACGTCTGCACCTGATACTGCATCACCGTAGGACGCTGCGAGGTATTATGGCTGTTTTGATATTTAACTCCGTTGTTTTCTCGGTGCCAACTATCATAATTGGGACTATTGCGGTAAGTTTTCTCCAAATCACCGGGTCACCGCAATATGATAGTGTCTAATACAAACCTAATATAGCAAGCAACAAATATAAACCCGTCTCTTACAAGTTTCAACCTAATATGGGATCGGATACAGCTCACCGTCTTCTTCGTCCAAGAAACCTTGCTAAGCATCCTGTACATCTACCAGACACGCAAGTACTTGGGTGCCAAATCATTTCTTCGCCAACGAAAAGCTGTGTCTTCTTCCTCCACCACTCTCGATACCAAGAGCAGTAGCATCTTCTGGCACCTTATTTACATGAACGTTCTAGTCATCATTCTCGACATTGTCCTCCTTGGTATCCAGTATGCCGGTTTATTCTACCTACAAGGCGCCTTCAAACCTTGCGTATACGGTGTCAAGCTTAAAGTCGAGTTCCTTGTCCTAAACAATCTCATCAAGAGTACTCAGTCGGGCAAAGCCAGCGCCCCGTATACCTCTCACCAACCCACGGAGAGTCGCGATAATACATTGGTAGCTCATGTGTCACCGCCAGGTGGACATTCGCTGGATAAACATGGTCACCGACTTGGAAGCCAAGGGCAAGTCGATGACATTTACTTGGAAACATTGAATGGGAGATGAGTAATTCAGGGCTCGGTTTCAAGTGCTGGCAGCGGTGGAGAAGATGGCAGCATATAAGGAAGAGCCAACGACAGATGGGGCTGCGGTCACAATAGTATGGGACTTTGTTAGGAAGAGAAGGGCACGATACAAATTCAAAATATGGTACCATGTGATTCCTTGATCTTATGCCATGATTCCTAGTGTGTTATGCCTTTGACGTCAACTCCGCTTTTGTGTACTTGCTTCTCATCCCTTTCGCTTCTTCCGTTGTTTCTAAATGCAAATGGATAATCACAATCCTATTCATCAACTTCACGACGAGGAATCCATGGTAGATTCAAAAATAGACGTAATAAAACCATGAGGCGATTTTTGACTTATACCACAAAGATACAGAACTAGACTGGGCAAGGCATATAGCTAAGGATTAGTTATTTATCTACTGAATCTCCTGGAACCCGCCGAACATAAATAGAGAGCTCTGGTTACTTATAAAGAACATGTTGGTACATAGATAGATAATTATGCTCTATTTCTCTTACTAAGATACAGAAGTGATATAATTGCCGAGAACAAAATTATGCTGCTTGAAGTATGGGTGTGATTCTGACAAGAGGGTGATATAACGGTTGGACTATTGGTAAAGGCCGGTGGCACAACAGATCGGGCTTCCAAATAACGTCGTGCTTTAAATCCCACGTGTTTAAATAGCCTATCTAGCGTACCTGCAGGGACAGGCTTATTATATCTATAACTTCCATTGTCCGAATTTCTCAATTCAAAGTTCAGCAAAGATCTATACAATTCATTGCCAACTAGATGGTAGGTGCTAGATACAAATAGATCTGTGACAGAAGTAGTTAGGCACCTTTCGGCTGCCAACCAGTTGGTGCCAACTCAAAACCAGAAGGTATGAACGCAGGAGCCACTATAATGCAAGTCAGACGAACAGGTCCATTAATAGGTAGAATAATTACAAGACAAACAGATAGCAAAGGGTAGAACAGGGGAGACTTGCCTGTTGTTCCTACCAAAGTCCACTTCCCGTGGCTCAACGCCTGCTGCCACTCATTCGCAGCAATCACCACTTGTGGTTGTTGATTGTGAAAGATATCTGGACCCAAGATATTCTTTCTTACCGGCTGACCGTCATCCAGAGACAAGAAGAGTGTCAACGGTGCCCCAGCATAATAGTGCCAGACTTCGGACGCGTCGACCCGGTGCCAATACGATTTGCCCACGGCGCCCTCCAACAAGTAGTAAATTGCGGTGCTAACAGACCTGTTGCCATACAGAGCAGGGTCGCGAAACGTCTCGAAATAGTACCCCTTCTCGTTGCTGGGTACCAGTCCTAGCTGGTTGATGACATCCTGTGCAGAATGGTTTTCACCGCGTGGTGATATGCCCTGAGCGAGTCCACCAGATGGAGCGGAAGGTTTCGCAAGAGCTCCAATTGTCAATAACAGGGAGATGAGCAGAACGAATTTGGGAAACATGGTTAACGTCAAGTGAAGACGTCACTTTGGCGCAATCTTGGAAGATATCCGTTGAATGTTAAAAAATTTGATTGATTGTAGGTTCAGGAAGAGTATATGTATTTGTAGAATTAGAAGCTTAAATGGGATTTTTTCAGCTCCCTAGCTAGGCCCAATTATGATTAGTTTCGTCTACAGCCAATCTTTTGCTTAACCTTGGAAGTATGTGTCACGAATTTCCGCCCGTGATTTCGGCAAGAGGGAGCTGTACGGAGTAATGAACATCCATTAAACTCAACTTCGGCCTACAGCGATCCCTGAAATGCGATTTGCCAGCCCTCCACGTAAGCGACACTGTCCACTTATCGCTCACGGTGGCTGACCTACGTTACATAGGCCCGGAGATAAATTACTTTAGGTAGAGTAAAGAAAAAGGCTAAGAGCTGGGATGCTACCTACCTAGGTATTCTTTCCAATAATGGCGCAGTGGCGCATACCATATTCGGTGGCGGGAAGCAAACATCAGAAGCTGGCGCGGAGGATGATGTTGTGTGTAGAAAACCCAATGGACGGCGCCAGTGAACCAAAAGCTGGGTTCACTCATACCCCGCCCGCATATGTAACATTCGATATGTAGAACAGGAGCCGAATCCATGGCTTCCAGGTTGTGCATAGAACTAACGCAGTGAGATTCCTGTACAGTAAGAATCCTGTTTTCCTTACAAAACTAAGCACTGAGTAAGCATTTATAATCTTTGAATTTTCAGTAAGACTTGAGGTTACCTTGAACTTAAAGCTGGCTTGGAAACCAAAATCCGCTCTTTTTTCTGCTTTTTTATATAATAGCAAATTCCGCAATATAAAGAAAAGTTATAAAAAAAACAGTTTTGAAATCCGCAATTACAGATTTAGTAATTATTTCTACTATTTAATAATTATAAGCTTTAAATTTTAAAATACAAACTTTAAACTTTAAAATATAGTACTAGGTAAAATTAGTAAAAAAGCATTACCAAAACTTAAATATATTATAAATAAATCAAAACTTTATATTACTTTATGAAATTTTGATATAATATTATTTTAATAAACCTTAATCTAAATATCAAAAGTTAGCTAGTTTGTATTAAAAATAAATAAGATATAATAGATTTAAAATTTCAAAAAATTAAAATTTTAAAGATTTTAAATATATTTTTTAATATTAAATAACTTTATCAATTTTAAATTTTATTTTATAAAATTTAAAAAATTAATAATTTAATAGCTTATTATTATATTAATAATTTATTTGCTTATTATTATATTAAATAAATTAGAATTAGAATAGTTTCTTTATTTATAAAGTTATAATATAATAAAGTTGAAAAAGTTGAAACTTTTAAGGTTTTCAAAGATAAATTCGTTTATTTTTCCTGATTTTTAAGGTTTTCCTCTTTAAAACCAATAAAATCTTCAATTTTTTTAACTTTATTTAATTATAACTTTATATAAAATAAAAATATTAAAATTTTAATTTAATATATATAATATTATACTATTTAAATTTTATTATATTAGTATTTGTTAAATAAAAACTAATATTAATAAAGTTATTTAATATTAAACAAAACATTTAAAATCTTTAATATTTCTATTATATCTATATATTCAAACTTTTATAATTCTTTCAATTTTTTGTTAAAATTAATAAAACTTTAAATATAATAAACAAATTACTCAAAGAATACTATATTCAAATTTAGTAAATTTATATTAAGTATTTAAAAAGTTATATCAGATTTTGTTTTTAGTGATATTTCTTTACTAATTTTGCCGAGTATATTATAGTAATAAAAAAAAGCAAAAAAAAAGTAAAAAAAGCTTTTAATCAATTTGTACTTTTCAATCTATTATTAATTTTTTTATATAAAAAACAAGGAACTTCGACCCTCGTTCCGAGGGTCTTGTCCCTTGATTTGTTTAAAATTCATTTTTAAAATTAAATTAAATATAAATTAAATATGAATTAAATATAAATTAATTATAATTTTAAATTAAAATTATTAATTAATATTGAATTGGTATTAAATATTTTTATAATATATAAAAAGACTGTTATAATTTTAAATATTTAATGAAAATCTTTTTTAATTATATTTTGATTATATTTTAATTATATTTTAATTATATTTTAATTTTATTTTGATTAGATCTTAAAAGTTTTAAGAGTTTTAATAT
>NGKG01000030.1:185362-212150 GCA_002162505.1 Myriosclerotinia scirpicola | reverse complement strand
GTTTATAGGTTTATAGGTTTATAGGTTTATAGGTTTATAGGTTTATAGGTTTATAGGTTTATAGGTTTATAGGTTTATAGGTTTATAAGTTTATAAGTTTATAGGTTTATAGGTTTATAGATTTATAAGTTTATAAGTTTATAAAGTTATAAGTATAGTAGTCTATACACTACTACATACGCATAGACCTCACCCTTACTAAAATTTCAATTTTTTAGTGTTCCTTTAAAACGTCTATGCACTACCCTACATGCGGTCACGGGACTACAGAATAAGCAGATCATTTGTATATATATAATAATAAACAAAATATAAATAAAAATTTAAAATTTATAAAAAATTTAAAGTTTTTTTTAAAGTTTAATTAAAATTCTGCCAAAATACAGATTCTGTTAAATAATCTGCATTTTGATAACTAAATCTAAATGTAGAATATTTAATAAAAAAGAAAGGAATATATAGTAGAAAAGAGCGGATTTTGGTTGCCAAACCAGCCTTTACTACGCCCGAATAAAAAGACTGAGGCTTTAATTGCCGACCGCTACCATGTCGTCGAATAATTCCTAAGAGACGTCGAAATCCGAATTCGACTACAAATTCGGTATTATCACGATCCTGTCTCTCGATACCTACCCTCGGTTCAAGTCTTGCTGCCGGGGAATGTGGGTGACTTTTGCGTACCTAGTAATTCAATAAATATTTGGACGTTGGAAATGATTTCTGCGTTTTGGATAATATAATCTTAGTCTTTTGAGTTATTCTAATCTTTTGAATTGAATTAATCTCTTGAATTAGTACAATCTATAAAACTAGTATAATGTTTTAAACCTGTATAATTTCTTCAATATAATCTTTTAATCTTTCGAACTAATATGATCTTTCAAATCCATTCAAATTTTAAACTTTTTCAACTTTTCAAATTAGTTCAATCTTTTACTTTATTTCAATCTCTTACATTAACTATACACTTAGGAATTAAAAATTGCCGAGGTGACTAGTCGATGCCTAACTAGTACACTATATCAACTTTATAATACTATCAACTTTATAATACTATCAACTTTATAATACTATCAACTTTATAATACTATTAATTTTATAAACGAAAAATATTATATAAAAATCTACTTTACTTATCACAAATGCTTAGCTAATAAAAAAAAAACATAAATTTTAAATGTAATGCCTGCAAAAATCTATATATTCAAATTCGCTTATAAAGTCAATAAGTTTATAAAGTTAATATAATATACTAGTTGAGCAACCGATTAGTTACCTTAGCAATTTTTAATTCTTAAATATACGGTTACTTTAATCTTTTAATTTTGTATAATTATTTAAACTATTACAACCTTTTAAACTAATACTATCTTTTAAACTATTTTAGCTTTTCAAACTAATATAATCTTTCAAATCATTTTAGCTTTTTAAACTAATACAATCTTTTAAACTATTTTAGCTTTTCAAAGATGTTGATTGTGAAACTGTGTTTCGAATTAATATTAAACAGCTTTAAGAAGTTAACAATTGAAAAACAAACATTGTTGAATAAGTCAGATCTTACTTTATATTTAACTCCCTTATCAAAGAAGAATCCCGTCAGAAAACTACCCTTTTACCCGTACAAAACAAAAGCAAAAGCAAAAGCTTAAAAAATAGCAAACACACAAACAACTAGCTAAATATATCCAATTGATTCAATTTTGGCTCTCTAAACTCTTAAAACTTTAAGAGCTAAAGGTTCGTAGAGGGCACCGCGTATAGGTGTTAAATCTTCGCCCCCTCTTTTAAATAGCAATATATAATATAATAAATAGCGAGATAAATGGCTTTTTTGTAGTTTTTTTGTTTTCAATTATTTTTTCAGTGAATTTTCAATTTTTTTTATAAAGTTTTTCGAAATTAAAAGAACTTATTATTTTGAAATTTTTACAATAGCATTTTATTACTAATTAATACTACTACTATTATTATTATAATATTATTAATTAGATTATAAATATTTATTATATTAAAGAACAATTTAATAATTTTATTATATCTTTCAAAATTTTAATATTGAAAAACTATTACTTATTAAATTTTAATTTTAATTTTTTAATAAAAGAAAATAATAAATAAAACTTCTTATACTAATATGAAATAATAATTAATAAAAGTAATCTTTTATTGATATTTCAAATTTATATAACGATATTTATAAAAATATCTAATTTAAAAGTATTTAATATTAAAAAACTAGAAATTATTATTAATTAATATTAAATTAAAGCTTTTTATATAAATTTAATAATATTTATTAAACTTTATTTAATAATAATAAAACTATATTTTGATATAAAAGATGTATATTAAAAAATACATTTCTACTTTTTAATTCTTTAAGTTTTATTATTAGTAGTATTGAATATCTCGTTTAATTAAGCGAATTTTGAGATATAAACGAGATAGAGTTTTAAATTTATATTTTTATATACAAATGCAAAAGATTTATAATATTAATAGTTCGTTTAATTAATCGAGTTAAGCGAGTATAAGCGAATAATAATAATAATTTATAAAATCAACTTCTAATTATAAATTTAATTATTTTATTTAATATTAAAATATAAATAAATATTTTTATAATTTTAAATTGATTATCAAATTTAAATATATTTGTTTTTATATAAATAGTAAATATAATTAAATATAATTTCAAGTTCTTTTTAGTTTTTTTCTTTATTTAATATTAATTTTTTATATATTCTTTTTAAATATATAGAAGTAGTTTGTATTATTTTTTAATATATAATTATATATATTACAAATATTAATAATAATAATATATAAAATCTTCGAAATCTTAAATTACAGAATATAAAAATAAACATTATATAATCTACTATTATTTTATTTTATTTTGAAATAATAGAATATTAATATTTAATTTAAAAGATTGAATAATATTATTTAATTTTAAAGATTGAATAGTATTATTTAATTTTAAAGATTGAATAGTATTATTTAATTTTATTTTTTAAATAATAAAATACTATTATCTTATTATTTAAATAATTAAATAATATTAAATAGTAAAATATTATTATTTAATTGTTTAAAATTATTTTATATATTTAATATTGTAATATAGAACTTTAAATAAACAATTAACTTATATATAACTATATTAATAAATTAAATATATTAATTAATTTTATATATCAATTATATATAACTATACTAATAAATAAAGCATTATTGAATATACTAATAAACAAAACATTATTAGTTCTATATAATTATATTAAATACTTTATTATTTTTTTTCTTTATTTGAAAATTTACAATTTCTGTTTAATATAATAGAAAAAGTGTATTTTAATTAGCTTTCTTATTGCAAGAATTTATTTATATAATATTGTTATTAAAAAACAATTATAAAAAAGTAGGAAAAGTAGTTATAATTAAAACAATCCGTATACGCTTCTATACTATAGGGTTGGGAAAATTTATGCTCTGCTTTCAGCAAAGGCAACGTGTTTTTAAGCACTAGATTCCCCATAATGGATTATGCGAATGAACAACATATCTCTAGAATGAATCGATTAAAGACATATTATATCATTATCTCCATTCCATAATGAGAAATATACCAAAGTAATCAACGCTATCGCATTAGTCTTTGACTTTTTCACACTTATACAAAGAGATCGAAAGAATCGGATTTGATACGATAGTTCTTCTAGAAGGCCAGAAAGACTAGTTTCTCGTGTACGAGCTTTGTATTTGCAGTCTTATCTAGTGATATCAGACTATGCATTCAGTGGCTTAGGGCTAGTTTGGCTCGATTTTCCGCTCTCTTTCCGCTGTATATTCCTCTCGTTTGTGTCACAGCGGATTCCGCATTATTATATATTTTGAAGAAAAGAGAGCGGAGTTTTAAATTTGCTTTTTTGCTTTAGTTACCATTTCCGCTATTTAACAATTACAGGCTTTAAACTTTAAAATACAGTATATTATAGTGATAAAAAAGTGCGAAAAAAAAGTAAAGGTTGTTTAAAAGCTTCTCGCACTTTTCATTCCGCTTTATACAAATAATACGAAAAAGAATTAAAGTTTTTGTAGATTTTTTTTAAAGTTTAATTAAAATTCCGCCAAAATGCGGATTATTTGGCGGAATCCTTATTATGGTAATCAAATATAATTGCGGAATATTTAACGGAAAAAAGCGAATTATTTAGTAGGAAAGAGCGGATTTTGGTTGCCAAACTAGCCCTTAGTTTAGCAATTAAAATTCACTTTTTTTTCTGCTTTTTTGTATAATAACGGATTCTATAATATAAAGAAAAAGCAAGAAAAAGCAATAGATTTAAAATCTATTATTTTAGATCTGGTTATTAATTTTGTTATTTAACAATTATAAATTATAAATTATAAAATACAAAATCTTATAAATTTTAAACTTTAAAATTCAAAATATTATAATAATAATAAAAAATAATAAAAAAATAAAAAAAGTTTTTAATCAATTTACATTTTTCAATTTGTTATTAATTTTTTTATATAAAAAATAAACAAAATGTAATTTTTTTTAAAGTTTATAAAATATTTAAAGTTTTTTTTTTAAAATTTAATTAAAATTTTACTAAAATGCAGATTTTATTTAATAATCTACATTTTAATAATCAATTCTAAATGCAAAATATTAAATAGAAAAAAACAAAAAAGAGCAAAAAAAAAAGCGGATTTTGGTAACCAAACCAGCCCTTAGATGCGGATACCGAGGAGAAGGTATTCCAGGAGACTTTTTGTGCTGGCGGTATACTCCGACGACGAGGCTCTACAGTCGTGCTGTGTACTTATAGTGTTAGACATTTACTAGCAGCGGATTACATCATTACTCGTCGAGAGGACACTATTATTAAATAGGGTAATTGTCAAGAGCTGATGACAGCGTCTAGGAACAAGGGAATCTTCCGAAAGCGAGACGTCAATTAAGACTCATGCACGAATTAGAGCCCGCCCGCCGCAACAGTTAAAAATATGAAGACTATTGATGCATTACCTATTGCAGTTAATGTTGATAAATCCAGACCAACGGGCGATGGAATGGTATGCAGGTATTATTTCAGAAGTATGGGTTGGTTCTCAGCAGCATGAAGATTATTCTTGCTGCTCTTTGAGGTCTCTTCACCAATTTTACTACAATTTGTGAGTCGTTTTTATCTACAGATGTTAGAACTCCGATCAGATTGTCCCTCTTAACTAAGATCTTTGTAAAACATACCAAAGTCCAAAGTCTTATAGAATAAAATGACTTATTACAAGGCTCAACTACTGGACTGACGACGCTTTCTTCAAATCCCATGCTTGCTGCGCAGGGATATATACTCTGCTTCAAATTAGCGGCATGATTTTGTTATTTCTTCTTGGCATTAAAGTCGTAGACCTCAACTGAAGGAACAACCATGGATCCTTTCGATTGTCCATTGAAAAGAGAATTGGTCTATCCTTCAGCTTTGATGAGAGATACAAGTCTATCTATCCAACTTTTCCTCGACTCGTGTTATCTTAGACGCAGTTGGTATTCGAGAACTGCGCTGTTGGATGGTCTCTCCTGGACGACATTTTTTGTTTAACCGACGACATCTAAATTGTGTTAGTTGCCATAATATTCTACAAATACAAGTATGAATAGATTGTCGACTCTTCATATCCACCAGTGCGGCGAATAATACATTTGCATTTAGATTGAGCACAGTTTCCAGATACGTGACTATATGGTTCTGAGATTCCGAGAGATGTCAACATCCTATTGTTGGTGTTTTGCGGTGAAGACACAGCCAGATGTGGTGGAATCATACGCGAAGGGTACATAGTTTGGAAATGGGCTACTAGGAGATACGCCGGTCTATAATAAGGCGCCATTGAATTCTTCGGGTCACCAAGAAGTAACAAAATATAATTTTATACAACGTGAGTTTGGAGATCATGGTGTGCTGCTTAGGTAAGGATACTTGTATAGGATTTGCAAGATCAAAAGCTTCCTCTGCAGCTAACCTTGACAACCTGTATGTATACGCTCATGCAGGTGCCATAATAATCTACAACATGATCGAGAAGATGAGAACTGATTATAAAAGAAAAAGCGTTCCTACAAATCTAACCCCTAAAGCATCATCCATCTGACATGGCTAACAGAGCGGGATTCATTTCTTGATAATCGCAGATTCAAAACGTAGAGACTAGATATATATGCCTTTACACTGCCTCGTACTATCACCACTTACGTATTTCATCCACATTCTATGCCCATTCCCTTTATAAGTGATTCCACATCAATAGACTGTGAAGGATCAATTGCAAGTCGACTGCTCATCAAACAGACCCAAAAATTGGTTCACAATGATGCTTGACCGATCCAAGTTCTCTATAAGTACGTAGTGCTTTCCTATTTCTCTTCTCCAACTTCTCGGATTACCCTTTCATAACACCCCTCAAATCGAGTACTTTTTTGACAATACAATCCACCCTCCATCGCATTACCATGTCATCCTAGCTCGCTACCAGCACATTTCGAGGGCTCGGTCTCGAACTAACACTAACTCGTCAATTAACCGCTCTCCCTATTCCAAAAACTAGTAAAATTCTTGCAATAGCATGTTGAGCGGCTCTTTAATTCCGAGAGCTGGCATCCAAATCATCCAGCCAGATCATCGCCGTCAAGCTAGACGTCACTAGCGAAGCCTCAACCAGAACGCACTACAAGAAGTAAAACCCCAGTTGAATGGAAAAGGATTAGATGTCTTGATCAACAATGCCGTATACGCCAATTTGCGCAATGAATCGCCACCATGTGATAATTCCCATCCAATCCAAACATATCCAAAAGAGAAATTCGAAACTTCACTCAAACTAAGTCATTCAGGGAAAATCTCACAGAAAGTTTCACCACAATTGTCCTGGGTGTTCATTTGCCAATGAAATAATTCTTACCCCCCTCTTAAAGGAAAATGCGAAGAACATCGTAAACATGTAAAAATCTCTCATCCTCAAAATAAAACCCTCCTCTGTTCTGACAAAAGAAAATTACACGCACAGTAGATTCCATCGCAAATCATTGCCATCTCTAGTGGCTACTGGAGGCTAGCAGGCCTGTCAAATCAACAAGGCAGCTCTTAATGCTCTAACCGTGCAATACGCTCTTGAATATGAAAACGCCGGTTTTGTGGTTGTTGCTCTTGATAAAGATGTATGCAATTATACCCTCTTCCTTAGTATTCTCCATAACATAGGCTAACTATGTCGGTATATAGTGGCTTCGAACTGATTTGGGAAGCGAAACCGCAGAACTTTCGATTAAGCAAGGTGCTAAAGGCTCATTGGAGAAGGTTTTCGGGACGGGGAAGGAATAGAATGGAGAGTTTTTGAAAAAAAGCGGTCAAGGGGTTTAAGAGACTGGAGGGGATGAGATCAATATGATGGATCCGTGGAAACCGTTGAGTTTGTGCACACTGTGGTTGTTCGAATTTTTTGCTTTCTTCGTTACGTTTCCATATATAGGTTGTTAGAGTTGTGAAGAAAGTGAGAGTATGTAAGGGATGATCATAAATCAATAAAAATGCTGTTAATGATAAAACTAATCATGGCTTGTCTTATGCACCCCCTTACTCAATGAGTTAAAGCAAACAACGGAACATGTTATTTAAAGAGTACATGATACAGTGTGAAAAGATAATGTTGTTAATATCAAAAGCCTCAAATCTAGAATAGCAATCTATCTATCTTTAAAATTCACAATACAAAATCTTAAGCTCTCAGCCAACAAACCAACACACCTACATACAATCATCCCTCAGCTTCATTACCAAACACATTACATCTCCATCACGATCTCTCAGTCACCTCCCTCTCCCTCGTAATCTTACTATCGCCAAGACTAACCCCAATCTCCTTCACCACCAACCACCCGGGAATCAGCGCTAATCCCCAAAGTCCAAAATTAAGATATACACCTCCAATATCACCCATTACTGTGATGCTGTTTAATCCGTACTGCATTGTTCGTCAGTGGCAATGTTACAGCACAAAACTAGTTAAATGGGATGGGGTGCTCACACTGACAGCTTGAACAGCTGATTCGGTTCCTCGGAGTAATGCTGCGAATCTTACGACTTCTTCGGGGGTTTTGGCAAGGTTTCCCACGACGAAATATCTGTTTGTTGTTAGTATGTAGGTATGCTCAAGTGTGAATGAATGGATGGATGCCCGGAGTTATTGGGTGGAAAAAACCTACAAAAATAGATAGTTGATTTGGAATCCTGAGACCCATCCTAGGAATAATAGGAACGTTCTCACGAATGCTCCGCCATCTTTCCAATCGTAGACCGGTAATGGATTTTGGCCCCAGTAGTTTGTTACGAGGACGGTTCCCCAGATCCACCAAACCTGAAATATAGAGTTAGCAACTGGACGTTCAAATAGAACTAAACGTCGGTGGAGCTGGTTAAGATAATAAGAGAGGCGATATTACTCACACCCTGTAGTCCCAAGATCACAATAAAAGCCCATCTCGCCCTCCTCTTCAAAGGCCATTTCTCGCGATCCAAAAACGAACCCAACAAGTTGCCCGAAATCATCGCCACAATTCCCGAAAGGAACGAACCCAGCGCCCTCCCCCTCACACTAAGCCAAACCGATTCATAAGTAAACATAACTGCCTCACTATAAACCCCTTGAGCAATAACCGGCACCAACAACAGAAAGTGTTTGCTCATAAATAATTTCGTCGTAAGTTTTATTTCCCTCCAACTCGATTCCGAAATCTTGAGATTCGGTATCACGCCATCAGTTCGCTGAACCTTCTCAGGTGGTGTGAGGAGTAGTGCTGCAAAAAGCCCGAGGGCTTGTAATGCGATGAATACAAGATATACATTGTATGATACCTTGCCTTTCCCCGAATTATCCGCATTGAGAGCCAGATTGATCACACCTCCCAATACCTGTCCTGCGACTCGGAAACTCAACCAGAATCCCAGAAATCTTCCTTGATTCTCGGGTTCTGAATAGCTCAACGCGATGGCTGCTTCGGCCATCCAAAATACACCAGCGGAAATTCCGCAAAGCGCTGCGCCGAGGAGAACGAGCCATTCATTGCCGTATCGATTGTTGCAGTAGAGACCGGCGGCATACGGTGCATAGCCAATGGTGCCAAAGACGAGGGAGGGCTTGATACCAATGTATTTGACAAGAACGGAGGAGAAGAAACAGGAGACGACCATGAGGCAGAAAGTGAGGGCGTTGGCAGCGTTAACTAGATGAGGACTTTCTTCGCCGCCGGCTCCAAGACTATTCATTGCGCCCCAGATACCCGGGGCGAGGAAATTGCAAATTCCAAGAATTATGGAGTTGTAGAGAGTTGAGCGGTACCATTTTACTATTGTTGATTAGATATGTGTCCATGGAAAGGAACATAAAAAGACAAAATAAAACATACCCGGTCGCTTTTCTACAACCACAGGCACTGCTTCATTATCCGAATATGTCAAAGTATCGAGCACTTCCGATTTGTCAGACGCCATGATGAATATCCAAGAAGCCGGAAAATGGATTGAACGGCGCAACACAAAAGTACTGTTTTGATACTGGGGTTCCAAATCATTTTATTTATCCAAGATTTTCGCAAATATCCATGCACGGTACTCAAGTCGAAGTCGTCAAAAATTAGGTACCGTATGTATTCTCCGCCTCGGGTACATGGCGTGACGAGCACGGAATAGGAACCTTGTCATGACGAACTCCAGATTTTAACTAACACTGCATTAGAGGAGTTTGGGAACTGATAAGCAGATAGAATTACCGGGTGCATAGACGGAATTTTACGTCTTTCCGTGTTTTGACCTTTGTGAAGATGTGTGTATCTTTTAGATTCGATTTCGTTTGGGTTGGATTGATCTGGGCTTCGCTTCTGGATAGATAGTTCATGTCTAGAGCCCCCTGGTACATCTGAACCAAATTGCTGGACTTTAGGGTGACACTTTTAAAGATTGAAAAACGCAAGTAGCATTCATTTCATGTCTGTTCCATGTCGTAAAGTCAATACTATGAAACTTGTGTAATATTAGGAAATCGAGGTGATTTGACATGATCTACTCTATAAACCTTCGAACCATTCCTCATGATAACTTCTCAGATCAACCTGATCAGAACGCTTGAGATATGGAGTCAAATCACTGCCTGCAATCGTTTCCTTGACCGTCCAACCATTTCCCAAATATGCAAAACGATTTCCAGTATTAGACTTATAAGTCCACTCCCAATCTTCCCACCTAGGATCTTTTCTTATGAAATTAACATGTGATGCACTCCCAGGCCAGTGACCATGGATTCTTCCTCCCGGTTTACCAGAATTTCCCCATGATTTGCAATTGTCTGTCCATACTGTTCTGGGGAAGAAAGCATCACTATAAGCGATAAAATCATTTGTCGCCTCTTTTGAAGGAGCGAAGGTTTTAATACTCTGCTGGCTAACCTTTCGTAGCAACTTTGCCAGGTAGGTAATTTGGGTTTCGGTTTGGTTTGGAACTGTGCCACTTGTTCCATGAGCATTAGGTCCGGAGACAAAAAGGAGGTTAGGAAAGGAAGGCGATGCGACTCCAAGATATGTAAGAGGATCAGGATTCCATGCATCGCGCAGATTATGGCCGAAAGCAATAATTGGAAATGGTGGTCGCATATCAATATTTGCTCCTGTAGAGCATATTACTGCATCGACTTTTCGTTCTACGCCATCGGTCGTAACAATGCCTTCCTCGGTAAATCTCTCGATAGGAGTCCGGATAAATGAGACGTTATCTTCAGTCAGAGCCTCTAGATAACCAGGTCCAGGCGTCAATCGACGACAATTTGGTGCAAAATCGGGAACAATATCTTCTAGTAACTCTGGCTTCTTTTTCAAACGTTCTGCCATCAATGTTCGGAACTCCCGCTCGAGCTTCTTGTTCTCCTCTGTGCCTTTAAACAATGCAGCAAAACGTGAAAAGAATTTGCCCTCGAGCTCTTTTCGGAATTTATGATAAGTGTCCGGATCCTCGAATGATTTTAGGAGATCTTTAGCAAAGTACTTTGGTTCCAATGTTCTGCCTTCCCCTTCACCACCAAAAGACCCGGCAATCCAAGTCTTGCTGCGTGCATAATGATCTAAATGTTTGACGATTTTTTGAAGATTTGGGACGACTTGCAATCCGCTAGCACCATTTCCAAGAACCGCAACAGTTTTGCCAGTAGGATCAAACTTTGGATCCCAGTTTGATGAATGGCGGAGATGTCCCTTATAATCGCCAATACCGGGATAATCTGGCAACTTCCAAGCATTAAATCTACCGATTGCTGTAATTACTACGTCAAATTGTTCTTCAAATCTCTCTCCATTCTCCAGATTATCGACACTCAAGATCCATTGTGCATTCTCCTCAATCCAAGCTGCGCCGGCAATCTTGCGGTTGAATTTGAGGTAATCGTATACATTGTGTTTCCGTGCAACCCCCTGCCAGTACTCTCTGATTTCTTTTCCTTGTGCATATTCTTCGGACCATTGTGTATTAGGCTCGAAAGTTGATTGATATACATTTGCAGGTATATCACAACGAACTCCTGGATAGATATTTTCAAACCAAGTCCCACCAACATCGGCATTCTTCTCAAAGATTGTAAGTTGAATTCCGGGTACCTTAGCAGGTAGAAGTATTCCTGCATTGATCCCAGCAAGACCAGCTCCAATAACCGCGACCTACTCAGTCACTGGTTAGTATAATCGAGATAAATGAGAATCGGGATGGCTACAAACCTTTATGGGCTTGACGATATCTATTGGGTGATCTTCGATTTCAAAAGCAGGCTGAGGAGTAGGTCGGAATGGCAAAGAAGATGTATTTTGAGCTAATCCGTCACCGTTTGCTTTAACCTCAAAGATTGCTGGAGCTGGTGCCTGAGCAGACGCTGAAACATTATTTTTGGATGTTGAAGCAACATCAATATCCTGAGTCTCCAAAGTAACCGCGGAAGGCGACATGATTTTTTAATGGCGACTTGAATTGGGTTTCAAACACGTAAAACAAAATGTCTAGTTTTCTTTCCTGATATTTTGAATAACAGTAGTGACAATAGCAAAGCATCACAGGAGGACTGAAAACAACAGCTAATCCGCTAAAGACTCAAGATATCTGGTTTTCAATCACGATATTGTAGCATCTCATTGCAGCATTCACGGCATGTACCAATGCGGAATATCGGGCCCATATTTTCGTCCCAACTTTGGGTAGGAAATCAACTCGAAGTCCTTATCATTTGGACACTTTTCCGACCTTCGCAAATGGACAGTGCAGGGGGTTGTTGTCGCAACAACTTTATTAGCTATCTGGCTACCTGGCTATCACGCTATTTACTTGATGCACGACATGATCAATCCACCTCGGAAGAGAGAAACATCGGAAGGAACATTGACAGGACTGGTGGATTGCGAAGATCTGGACGATTATGTGATTACAAGGGATGTTGTCGACTTGGGTACTACCTAGTCTCGAGCTAGTATATGTTTTCGATAGTATTATTAGCGGAAGACTGGCTCGATTAGTTGATGTTGATGTTGAGCTTCAAGCTTCAAGCTGGGAGATAGAAGTGTAGAAGTGTAGTAGATGTTGCAGTGGCTTGAGAAGTGGATTCATTGGCGGAGACACGTGCGGGGTTAGCGTATTTGTGCTTTTACAAGGAATAAGACGCCATCACTACTCAATCAAAACGAGAGTCTTCATCATATTGCATTATTTTCAACCCTCAGCGAATTATGTACCGGTATGACACGATGATATGGTACCGGCATTGGTAACTACTAGGTATCTACAATCAATCAAGGCTGACAACCATGTTACCTAAGGTATAGAGTAGAGATCGTAGGTTTGGCTTTGCCTTTCCTTCCCCCNCCCTTCCCTTCATCAAATTTGGAAGATAAACTGTAAGTTTAGAAGGGTTGTCTCTATTCACACCAGGCAATATCAATTCATATCTTGAAATATGTCCTCCACCAAGAAACAGCTTATTCTCAATGCGTTTGCTATGCAAGCACCCGGTCATCTCAACCCAGGTCTCTTCAAATATCCTGGCGATCAAGGTTCTGAATATAAGAACATCAAATCATGGATTGCGCTCGCTGAGAAGCTGGAAAAGGCCAAATTTCATGCCATATTCTTCGCAGATGTTCTAGGTGGTTACGATGTTTATAAGGGACCTGCCAATCTTGAGCCGACCATACCTGCGGCGTCTCAATTCCCAATAAATGATCCATTATATAGCATTCCTGCAATGGTAAGTTTTCCTCCGTCGTTTCTCTGCAGTTGCTACCCAACAGAATCTAACATGAAAAAAAGGCTGCAGCTACAAAAAGTATTGGATTTGGTGTGACTGCCTCGACAACCTACGAACAACCTTATCTACTTGCTCGCAGATTCTCGACTGTAGATCATCTCAGTGACGGACGAATTGCATGGAACATAGTTACATCATACCTTGATTCTGCAGCTCGAAATCTTGGTCTCGATACTCAAATTGAGCACGATGAACGATATAGGATTGCCCATGAGTATCTCGATGTCACATATAAACTCTGGGAGGCTTCTTGGAGAGATGATGCTGTACAGCCTCCAGGATCGAATTCATATGCGGATCCAAAGGGAGTAAGGCAGATCAATCACAAAGGGAAATATTTCAATGTACCAGGTCCACATTTGTGCGAACCATCTCCTCAAAGGACTCCATTTTTATTCCAAGCTGGAACTTCCTCAGCCGGAAAGAAATTCGCTGCCACGCATGCTGAGGCTATTTTCTTGAACGCACACACCCCAGAACTTATTCGTCCGTCGGTAGACTCAATTCGCTCGCAAGCCAAGGAATTAGGAAGAGATCCCGCTAGTATTAAAATTGTTACTGGACTTTTAGTTATTGTCGCCGAAACCGACGAGAAGGCACAGGAGAAATTTGAAAAACTTGCAAGCTATGGTGATCGAGAGGGAGCTTTATCTCTATTTGGAGGCTGGTCTGGATATGATTTAAGCACTTATGGCGATGATGAAGACTTTCGATTTATTGAAAGCGCACCTCCGGCTGTAAGAAGTATGGTGAACCATTGGGCCTCAGTATCACCCCAAGGTTTAACGTGGAACAAAAAGACGATCGCCGAACACCTGATTCTAGGGGGAAACGGTGCGAAGCTTATTGGAAATGCAAAAACTGTTGCAGACGAATTAGAAAGGTGGGTAGAAGTATCTGATGTTGATGGATTCAACTTCAGTTATGCTAGTATCCCGGAGACGTTCGACGATATGATCAAGTATTTACTCCCTGAATTACGGAAGAGGGGACTGTTTTGGGATGAATATGCTGTACCTGGAGGTACATTAAGAGAAAACTACTTGGGTG
The DNA here is from genome assembly GCA_002162505.1 of Myriosclerotinia scirpicola. Classification (NCBI taxonomy): domain Eukaryota; kingdom Fungi; phylum Ascomycota; class Leotiomycetes; order Helotiales; family Sclerotiniaceae; genus Myriosclerotinia; species Myriosclerotinia scirpicola. The sequence goes on along the minus strand of NGKG01000030.1, from coordinate 197,699 downwards.
TAAAAGGTCAAAACAGACTTTCAGAGTCGCATCCTGGGGCTAAATATTTCTGGAAGGCTGGAGAAGATGCTCCATCGTATTCCAAGGAGGAAACGAAGGGTGCTTGAGATGAAAGAAAGTTTTATCATCTCAATCTTTAAATTCAGATGAAAATGAAGTTACTTTCAAACTCACTCATGACTCGAGCACACATTGTTACTTTACAGTGGCCTTATATTCAGGTATGATGTATCGCTCCCCGCAAGTACCTAGTAATTCTCCATGGTTTTACTCCTTTTCGAAGCATGAAGGGGTTTGAAAGTCCAAAAATAGTCTCATCAATCGTCCATTCTTCCATATTCATCTATTTATCCATTCATCCATACATTTCTGCTTCGTCTCATGTTTTTCTTTGAGGAAGATTTACCCACTTTATCACAACATAATACATGCCAAGCGGTTTAGAATTACCCCTGAAACAGCCCCACTTTCACTCATCTCTCCATCATGAGAGGTCACTTTCGGTTGTCTTACTTTATTCTACCCCACCCCCTCGCGACGGAATTTGTTCCAAATGATATATTTGATGTGTCGTTATAGCATCTGATCTTTGTGACCTACGTTTGAGATATTGAAAAATCGCCTCATGTACGGAAAAGACGACGTAATGCTAGCTAGGTAGGTATGAACGAATGAATAATTGAATGGATGGATGAATGGATGAATGCACATCTAGTCTTACATCTCTATAAGATGTAAATACCTCTTGCTGCCTATTGTAAAAATTCTGCTTATTGCTGCTGTTAATTTCACTTACTTTCACTTCTTTTCACATCTCTATTTTCTTGTCCCCAACCGGTCTGATTCATTTCTTGATATCATCCAATCTTTACTTATTCTATTTCTATTCTTCATATTGACGTGCTGTGCATAATTTTATCTATCTTATTTTCTACTACTCAAATTCTATAAAATGCCTTCCCTCAAACAACTCCTCCTCATAGCCCCCGCCCTCCTCTCCACGATCCACGCCCAAGGCGTGATTCTCTCAGCCCAAGGAAACAAAGGCTCCCCCGCCTCTCTCCCCCTCCAAGTCCTGGTCAATACCAACGATGCCAACATTATCAACGCCGGCGAAATCAACAGCAACGTCGTCAACGAATGCGGACGCACGCTCCTCAATGGAAACATTGACATTGGAGAAAACACCGAAACACAATTGGCTGCTAAAACCGTCACTTCCGTTACCAAAGGAAGTACAGTAAATGTAGTGATACAGCAAGGAGGCGCCAATGGTGCGGGTCCTTATACGTGTGATATGGATCAGACGAGTAATGCGCAAGCTACCGGACAGACGAAGTTGGCGGTTAAGGAGACGGATGCGAAGGGGGGGAATATTACTTTGGCCGTTACTATGCCCTCTAATATGACTTGTGTTGGAGGTGTGTTTTTTCCTCTATCCTTTCCTACCCTAACTTATGCATTACTAACACAAAAACAACAGCCTCAACAGGAAATATCTGCACAGTTCGCTGCTTCAATGCAGCGAAAGCTGGACCATATGGTGGTTGCTTTGCGGTCCAGCAGACTGATGAGACGGCTAGTAAGAATACGCCGGGTACGATTACTACTGCACAGACGTTGGAGGGTGTTGATGCTCAGGTTTTACAGTATGTGATTTTTTTTGTTCTCGTTACTATTGTGCTATCGCATGCATTATCTATCCATTGCCCTTATCACCCCTCTCTATCCATAACCCATCTCCATCCTCTTTCCACCCCTCTTCCCCCCATCATCCCCCAAACCACAACCCCACTGACCTCCCCCGCTCAGAAATAACAAAGATTTACCCGCCGCCGTCAAAGCAAACTCTGAAGCAACACTCAACGAACAAGGACTCTTCGCAGTCGAAGCATTGCTTAGTTCGAGTCTAGCACCGATTGCTACGAGTACGATTGCTGCTGCTGCGAAGGCGGCTTCTACTAGTGCTGCTGCTGGTAAGAAGAATGGGAATGGGAACGGAGCTGCCAAGAATGGGAACGGAGCTGCCAAGAATGGGAATGGTGCAGCTAAGAATGGGAATGCGGGTGCGAATACCAATGGGGGTGCGAATGCCAATGCGAAGAATGGTGGGAACGGGGGCGCAAATGGAAAGAATGCCAACGCTAATGCCAATGCTAATGCCAATGGAAATGCAAAGAATGGCAGGGCTTTTGTTGCGTAAGGGAAGGGTTTTATGGATGAGATGAGATGAGACGTAGATAGATACCCGCTTTTACCATTACATTTACTTTTGTTGAACAATATGAATAATGGTAGTTATATAGACTCTACATGAGTTTGATCAACAGATCCAAACGCTGTATCTATGAATGTGTGATATGATGAGAGAGAATGAGCAACTTACATATACGGGTTTTCATGATGATATAAGACTTCTGCTTGCCCATTGACTATTCCGAACAAGTTACTCGAGTATTGACTTTCCATTACCATTTCTCACTATCGACCCTTATGTATACCTAGTTGAGTACTCGAATGAAAACACCTTAAATAACATTTTTATAATAAATAGGAAGATTCGAACAATTCATTATTTGATCTTGAAGAATGAAATTGAAAATTGGGCACATCTATTTATGGTTGTTTTAAACTTTGATGGTCCGCCTTGGATTACAGATCTACAGATCCCTTTAAACAAATTTGGATTAATGCTTGACTTGATGTTCCCGCCCAAGTTTTATCACCGAAACATTTTTGATGTACGACTTCTCGACTACCTAATTAGGTATATATCATGATATGCGATGAAATTCATGAGAGTATGGAAGTGTTACTTGCACAACGCAGTGATGGGCGTTGATAGCTTCTTCTTCCCAGCAGTTTCGAATGATGACAATGGCGCCATTAATGTTGAATGTGATAGCTGGAGAGTGTGTATTTCTATCTCCATCAACAGGTATGCTCTATTCATTCAAAAAAACCCATTACTTAGTATCTCAAGAGTCATTTCATATCTCCTCAATATCCTTTTCCTTCCTTCTTATCATCTTAAACTATCTATCTACGTCAAAGGACGACATTTAAAGAATATACATTAACCTAGAGTCACAAGAAATGTGAAAGCTATCTGCATAATACCTCTCGTGTATATGGAAAAGGTTCTCCCTTCCCCACGACTATACACAGTATCACAGCGAACAAGATTTCAAAAACGATTGGTCCCAATAACAGTTCTATTTTTAATTTGTGTCTACCTCTTTTCCGCAAACAAACATCTTTCTATCAACGATCGATATAAGCTCTTCTCCTCTCCTATCAATCTACCATCACCTCCCACTGGTCGATATGAGATACAAGAAACGACATTTCCAAGAGAATCGAGACCTGCCAGAGCTTTACGGTCAACAATGCAGATGAATATTAGGGTGGAATCCCTACATGCTTGGAAGAGATATAAAAAGTACATGGATGCATGATGAAGTTATGCCACTTCAGGTGGGCAGCTATATTGGTGGACTCCTTAGAGACCCTTTATATAATGGCATTACAGATAGAAATCGAAGAGGCACTGGAATCTCTTAAGCAGATCGATTTTCGAAACCGAATGCAGAACGTGTGCCTGTGTTTGAAACTACCATTCGGTATCTAGGTGGCTTGTCAGGTGCATGGGATGGTAGTAGTCATCAATATTCTATTCTACTTGAAAAGGCAAAAGAGCTGGGGGATTTGCCATTCAGGGCTCTCAATATTGAGAGTGGAATTCCCACTCATTATTGGCGCGAGAAAGAACTTTCCAATGGGGACAAGATACCATGCGAGAATGGTGTTCTAGTTGCTCAAATTGCAAGTTGTTGCTAGAATTCATTCGATTAAGTCAAGTCACAGGTGATCGAAAACACGAGACTGAGATACAGAAAATTACAGATCAATTAGAGGACACTCAACATACTTCAACGCTACCAGGAATGCGGCCATCTCAAGCAAATTGCAAGAGCCCAAATTTAATATTCTCATTTCGTTCTTTTACTTTGGGGGCTTTTGCTGGTAAGTTTGTTTGTCTAGTTCTTGTCCCGTTGCTTTATTAATGATACTTGTTTACAGATTTTGCTTTTGAATATCTCCCAAAGACTCATTTGATACTTCCCAGATCCTCATATTCCGAGGAATCTATAAGAATGTATCGCAACGCCTTATCAACCATCAATAAGCATCTGGTCTTCCGACCCAATCTCCCAGATGATCCCGATATCCTATTCTCAAGCGCCATCAACGTCAATTCCAGCCAACCATTTCTAGATTCCCAAGTCCAACATCTCGGTTGTTTCGTAGGGGGCATGATAGGTCTACTGTATGATCTCGGATGAATCAACCTCCCTCGGAAATGGAAACCGCAATCAAACTCACCAACGGTTGCATATGAGCCTACGAAAACATACCCTCGGAAGATATGATCAAATCCTCTACGTAGAGCCTTGCGCCAACACATCCTCTTGTATTTAGAACGGCCAAAATACAAACACAAATATCAAGAACAGCTCCACACGCATCGACGATCCAACCATCGAATCCATCTTCATGATGTACAGATTAACCGGTGATCGCTTCTGGCAGGATCCAGGTTGGATGTTTCGTTTGATTGTAAAACATACGCATACTGATATTGCCAATGCGAGGATTAAGAATGTGATGGATGAGAACCCGGGAAGGAAGATTCAATGGAAGGCTTTTGGTTGGCGGAAACGTTCAAGTACTTTAATTTGTTGTTTGAGGAGCCTGGAATGGTAAAGCGGATGAGTGGGTGTTGAATAGAGAGGCGCATCGTTTGAGGCAGGTTGTAGGTTCGTTTGTTTAGGTTTAAAAGGGGGAATGGGGCATGAGGGGCAGGAGGGATGATAGATGAGATAGAATAAGGTATAGATCTCTGTTGCAATAGCATGTTGGTTACTTTTCTATAAATCGTTAATTAGAACTACTAAGGTATACTAGGGATGTATAAACACTCTGTCAATGAATTCATGTATTCATCCAAGACTGACATCTTAACTCCAAGCACTCTTAAACGCAACGTGAGACTAATAAATGTTAGCCATCTAGATCATAGGTCATGACTGACCATCATGAAACAGCTGAATAGAAAATATTCTCACCATTTTCGCCCCACTCGTTCCTTTCCTCAAAAGTCCGATGTTGTCTGCGAATTCTTGCGTTTTTCTAAAGGCCTTTATGCATCATAGAATTAGCAACCCAGATATTACCATCTACCCTCATACCCCTTTTCCCCTTTTCATACCCCTCTCCCTCATGCTCTCTTCTCTCCAAACAAACACAAATGAAAAAGAAGAAAAAGAAGTAAAAATAACACACCATATGTGCCTCCCAACTCTCCCACCCCACCATCAAAACCAACGCTCTCCCCTTCTCCTCCTCCTTTGCATCCCTATCTTTGGCAATCTTCTCAATTACCTCTCCATACTCAATCACACCAAGAAACCCCTTAATTCTCTTTTCCGCGTCGAGGGTGTGGATTGAGGTTATGAATTTTTGTGTGTTCTACAGTATGTGGTGTTAGTCCTGATCCTCATCCCCTTTTCCCTCCCCACTCCGCAGTCCGCTGATTCCCATACTCGTTCTATCCCAGATCCTCATCGACTAACCTCAACAAAAACATCTTCCACATCAAAAAATGTAGCAATTTCCATAACCCCTTTTCCAACAACCGACTCGACATGCAATCTTCCTAGATGTATAATCTCCGCATTTTGCATAATCGGTTTTAACCTTTCCAAAAACACTGCGTAGGCAGGAGAATCCATAAAGCTTTTATGTTGAGCAAGGGATGTCCAATCTTTGCGGCACGTTAGTATAGGTACCAATGAATAGAAAAGATGTAAAAGTAAGGAGACACTTGGAGGAATCTGAGTCGAGGGATATGTAGGAAATAATCAAAGAGTAAGAGACTGGACTGTTTGGACAGGGGAAACAGAAGGAAGAACAAACCAATACACCAAACAACCACCCCCTCCTCTTCTAACACTTCTCCATAATAAGAATTTGTACATCCTTCTTGCTTCGCCACTGTTTCAGAAGCCTCACGCCCTATATTCCGTCAATTTAAAATTCTCATTCGTTCCATTCCCCTCTTTTAAATCTAATGCATGCATCCATTTCATCCATCTTAAAACCCCATCTCAAAATTTCAAATCTAAATCGTGACAAGTTACACGTAAAAACCCAAAGCTAGCTCCCAACACCCCAGTACTTTAACTCCTCCATATCATCTATCGCACTAATCCTCCCTCCACGACTCCTAGTTGAAACTTTCCGCTTTGGAAATCTCCAGGCTCTCTCTGCACTTAGAGATTGAGATTGAGATATCCAGAAACAAGTAATTCTACTCAATCAACCTCTCCTCAAACAAACTACACAAACTACACATATCCCCCCATCTCACCACTCCCACATCATCCCAAACCCAAACCCAACCCCATAAAACAAAAACAAAAGAGATCATCACACTTACAAATCCTCTCATACTCCCCTTCTCCCTCCAGATCCCCAACCCCTACCCCATCCCTCAACCAAATCCTCACGATTTCCGTGACTGGCTCATCGATATCATTAGACATTGGCGACATTATAACCCCAACAACAAAGAAGGTAATTAATTCGCCCTCGTTTCTCCCAAAGGTTTCTATAAGTCAAACCAAGAATAGAATGTCAATGGTATACGTAAATAGAGACACTATGAGAAGAGTGAGGTGAGGTGAAGTGAGCCTTTATCGATATCTTACGTAGAACTGGAACTGTGTTGTACTAGACTTGGTACGTGACATAGCATCCGAGAAATACCCCACATGGTGGTGATGTCAGCACCCTCTTTTCTCATCTATCCAATCTATCCAGAACTCCCTATATGGATATCATCATTAGTATCACAATCACAATATCAGTCATACAATACGCACGATCAATATTATATTGCATCAAATCACAATCCCATGCCATCCCATCCCATCCCATGCCATCCCATACTCACATCCATCCACACACGCACGTTCAATTCCCAAAACACAGTCACATATGTCATATCATAGTATTGCAAATCACTCGACATCCCATCAATAAGTATCTCTCATATCACAATTAATTTTTTTTTAATAATCTGAAGGAGTAGATATGTTCACTCCCCTATTCGGGAACCCATTCGGGAATATACGCCGCCATTAATAAAGCAAGCCAACCGCCGACCGGCCACTATCACCCAAGAGATTTGATTCTGATTATTAACACAAATTGTTAAAGAGACCTTATCCATCAGCATCACTTTCATATATCAATTTAGCTTGATGCTCTGTGACGTTCACTCTCTAGCCTTGAGTAGAGCATGTATCTATCGATGTATTAGTATTATGAATAATGATATTAAAGGATAGAAAAACTTACAATGCCATTTGATTGCACTCTGCTGTTCCGGTGATTGTGACAAGTCTCTCGTTTGAATTATCTTGAGGCTCATTAATCTTAATCACACTACCACTAAGTTGTCTGATCTCATTGATCTTGGCACCACCTTTACCAATTATAGCTCCAACCATATCATTTGGAATGAAGATTTGTTGTGTTAAAGGTTGACCTGGAATAGCACCTGCAGCAGGTTGACCTTGTGGGCCACCAGCATGTGGTTGAGGAACAGCGTGGCCAGCTTGTTGTGGTTGTTGTGGACCCACTCCACCATAACCACCCACGGCTGGAGAAGCATGACCACCGTAATGTGCAGCAGCAGCTGGTTGATGAGGTGCTTGTCCTTGACCATATGGTTGGCCGTAAGTGTTTCCAGGAGTGTGATGAGAACCACGATCACCACGACGATGATTGTCAGGATGACCATAGTTTCCACCAGCTGGTTGTGGAACATATGGGACAACTTGCATACCACCTGGGACCACACCTGCAGGTCCACCACTTCTTGATGCATAAGCAGATGCAGCAGGGCCACCAAACCTCTCCGTTAATTGTTCAAACAATGTGCTGCCTACATAGTAGGTTGCGATGTGAACAGCATCTGCAACACCAAGAACGACAAGCGACCTTTCAGTTGAGAGTGGAAGATATGAATCGGAAGCATTCAAACGAGCCCCTGAATGTTCTTGAATCTCTCTAATACGAACACCACCTTTACCAATTATAGATCCAATCAAGATATGTGGAATAAGAAGGCGTAGAGGGTATGTCTTCGAGTTGGAGTCCGAAGGAGATTCGAGGGGTTCATTGTTCAATGTTCGAATAATCAAACCAAATGCCTGCGAATAATTAGTGGTGTGCTTTTTAAAATTTAGACAAGACATACCTTAGCTACTGCATCAACAACACCACTAACAGTTAAAATTCTTTCCACGGCACCCTTTTGATAATCGCTGACTGTACATTTGGCACCAGAAAGCTTTCGGACCAAGGAGACATTTTCACCACCCTTGCCAATAACGGTGGCAGCTTCGGCACTTGTAATAACGGATCGAATATGTATCCATCCGCTTTCATCATGTGGTAGAGCATTTCCAGATGAGGAACCTTCGACTTTGGTGGCAGTGATGGTGTCAATTGGTTGTGTTCCCTCAGCAGTAGGAGCATCAACCACTACAGTGTCTCCTTGTTCATCTTTTACTTCTGGTTTTGTTCCATTGGCTTCATCAGTCTTCGCATCTCCGTTTGTATTGGTATGGACTGGAAGCTCTGTTTTGACGACGGCTGGCTTCTCTTCCGAATCATCATCACCCTTTACAATCTTATCTAAAGCAGGACGTTTGGCATCTGGTTGATCGCTTGGTGCAGAAGGGGATGATGGATCCTCAAGAGGACGTTTTGTGGATTGTGTAGGGGCTGTTGTAGGTGAGGCAGACATTTTCGTTTGCTATTTAGTTAATCTCTTCTCTTCTTTTCTTTTCTTTTTGTTTTGTTTCACTTAAAGTTGAAGAGTGATCGGAACGGAATTGAGAGGTAAGTCAATTGACTATTGGATTGATCGCTTTTTATGTACACCAGAAGAGTCTTCGAAGGAAAACGTGCTGGTGTTGGGGTCGGAGGAAGCAGGGGATGGAGCGTGTGCTTTGACGGGGACTGCGAATAAGAGAAGAGTGTCGATAGGGGAGGAAGCAGATATGGTGTAAAACAAGAACTTGTAATAGACCTGCAAACTCTGGGAAGGGATTTTGAAGTTGGAAGGAAGGCGAATTTTCTGTGATGGGGTGGATGGATGGATGTATGGATGGATGAATGGATGGATGGATGTAGAGGGTCTTTGGAGGTGAAAATAACTGATTTTGAAGAATCCTCTTTGGGGGAAGAAAAAGCAGTATTAGAGACCTATCCTCAAACCTTAAGCTTTCCACCAACGATTTCAATTTATCGTTGTCTGTCTTGTATTCCAGTTTCCAACGTGATGATTGATTGTTTTTCGTATCTTGCTGATCGAAAGTTGTAGGAGGGAAGAGATGGAGAAGGCGACAAAGAGTTGAGGAAGAGGAAGTGGCAGTGGCAGTGGCAGTGGTAGTGGCAGTGGAAGAGTGAGTATCGACTTGAATTGAAGAAGTAGAAGTAGAAGTTCAATAACGATTGATTGAATGAAGATGAATGAAGTGAAGTGAAATGGAGATGAAGATGGAGATGGAGAGAACCTTACGCGGTACTGGGGGTGGTAGGTAGATCTGAGATCAGTGAGATGGATGCGAGGGAAAGCTTCACTAGCGGCAGAAAAAGTTACCTACGTCGCTTCCATTATTCCATGGTATGTATGGCTTGGATTGAGTGCTGCTGCTGCATGAAAAATGTATTTATGCCTCAGGTTTTAATTACATAAGAAACTTCACGTGAATCTCTGACTTTTTGATATTCAATTTGACTTCGACTCAGAGTTAAGACTTTATTAGACTTGATGTGAATATTGAAGATCTCTACAATTATTAGTTGTCTATCAATCAAATCACCACCCAATATTTACCAGATCTTCATCCCAATATATTCACTATATATGTCTGGCCGCTCCTTTTTCCAAGGATAGAAGCTTCAAGGTTGTCACACTGCTTGTTTACTCATATCCGTGCACAATATTGCATATATAAAATCAAAGCATACCACGTCTTTTTGTATTATTCAAAACGAAACACGTTACATTTCAAGAGCATGTCCTTGTCTCAAAATCTATAATGATCAAAGGTCCAAGAATATAATTGGAAGAAAAGAAACATATAAAATCATTATTTTGAGAAACCTTCGAGAATAGAAACTACCCCGGACCCCTTACCCACTCCATTTTCATCCATCTACCATGGACATTGATCAAGACCCTCGAGTATCCACCGCGTATACAACACGTCTAGACCAAACACTAAAAGATCTCCAATCTCGAGTCCAAGAGCAAGAAGCCTTACTCGAAAAAGTTCGTTTCAATCCCAACCCCCTTACTAGCTCCCCCAACCCCAAACTAACACCTGATCCAGCTCCGAGCAACAACAACAACAAACCCCATATCCTCAGGCCCATCCCAAGATCCCCCAACCCACCTCCACCAACTTCGCTCTCTCAAACAAGCATACGATACCCTCACCGCCACACCCCCGCACCTCGCACCCCCCAAATCCGTGCTCCCCGCCCTCCTCGCCTACCGCACCACCACCTCCTGCATCCAAGAAACCCAAGAATGCATAACCCAGAGCTCACATGACCTCGACCTCACCCTCTCGCACCTCCAAAAAGAACGCGCCGACCTCCAAGATGCCCTCGCCATCCAAACCTCCCTCCGCACCCGCATCACCACCCTCACCACCCTCCAAACCCAGCAAACCCAAAAGACCCCCACCCAACTAGCCCGCGAACTAAAAACCACCCTCCAAACCCTAAAATCCCACTACGATGAAGAAACCACCAAATTAGTCCGCGCATTCAACACCTTCATCGACACCCATCTCTCCACCATGCTAGCAGCCGAAGAACTCGGCGGCCCAATCGTCGGCCAAGATCTCTCCATCACCCCCTCCACCCTCATCTCTGGTTTCAGCACCCAAGGAAAACCCAAAAAGCCCAAGGAAAATCCAAACATGGATAAACGGCAGCGAAGGATCGATGAGATCTGGGGTCCCAAACCCGCTGATGAGTATGAAAATGAAAAGGGCGAAGCAGAAGAAGAAGAGCCCTGGGATGAAAAAAGAGCAGCAGGTGCCGAGATGAGGGAATTAGCTGAGCAGTTACTAAACGGCTTATTGGAAGCCGAGGAAAATGGAACGGGGGGTTATGTTACGCTTGAGAGGGATAGTGCAGCGGCGAGGTTCCTGGTCCGGAGTAAGGTTGCGCAGTATCATTTTAAGGATGCGAGAAGGTTAAAGTTGATTGATTTTGAGAAGGATATTATTTGAACATACAATGTTTTCTACCTTCCAAAAGTCATGCATAATGATTAATCCAATTCCCAATTGATTCTATCCAAACCGTATATGATATCCTCATTGTTTAATTCGTATTAAAAGCTTCACTCAAGTTGCAAAATATACCTAGGTATATATAAAAAGATGTAGCGAAAGTATCCTTAGATTTAACATTTATACCGTTATATAAGTTCATATATACACTACTCGAGTATTCATTCACCTATCCATCCATCCATCCATCTATTAATATTTCAGCAATCATTCAAAATAACTACCTACCCAATATAATATTTCCCCCCGGGCCCCCTATATCTCCAGTCTCTCTCTCTCTCTCCTATCCAGTCCCATTTATTTATATATACCATCTCATCTCATCTCATCCTCCCATCCTCCCATCCTCCCCTCTTTTTTCCTCTCTCCTCTCTGTTCTCTCCTTCTCTCTCCCCTCCCCTCCCTCTCCTCCCCCTCACTCATCCTCACTAAATCCCAATACCAAATCTACAATACCCCCTTTCCAAATATTCCAAACATTTCTCATCCCACCCCATCCCATCCCATCTACTTCAACCCCTCTCACTCACCCCTCACTCACCCATTCTTCCATCCAAGTCACCTACAGTCTCACAAATCAATTAATTAACCTCACAAAATCACTTCTGACAACCTCACAACCTCACAAAACCCCCAAATCGCCATCACCAAACAAACAATCCAAAAAAAACTCAGTCAAAGTGCTCAAATCTACCAATCAATCAATCAATCCATTCATTTGATTTGATTTGCTCTACCTCTTAATCCTCTTTTCTCCCTCACTCCCCTCACTCCCCTCGTCTCCCTTTACTTTCCCTTAAACTCTCATTTAATTTCCTCCCACTGCCCCATTCCAACATCAACTCCAACTCCCTCACCTATTCTACTCCCCTCACCTACTCCCCTAC
>NGKG01000030.1:135639-162035 GCA_002162505.1 Myriosclerotinia scirpicola | reverse complement strand
AATACACTATTCAAAACCTATTTCATTTATAGTAACCGCTAGCTATACTACTTATTATATCAAGCCTATTAATTTCAAAATGATGTTCCCGCACGGGGCATCCGTACTTTTTTCAGCCATTCAGAAGCATGCATTTCTCGCTTAATGTACTTTTCTCGACCAGTAGAATCACAGATAATTAAGTGTTTTATAATATGTATAGTAGAGATTGCGATAATTTTCCCTTCAATTGCATCATGAAGGAAAACGGTCATTGGGTGAATGCACCCAGTGGGTAATCCCCAACTTGAGCTACCCCTGTTGGAATAGGCGAGTGTACCGCTTGAAAGAGAGAGCCTCGAAAGCTTTGTGAAGATATCGATAGCTGATTATCTTCAAACAACAGTCTCACAAAAGGTCAGATTCTTTCTTTCTTCTCTTTCTTCCTTGCCGTCATTATCAAACAGTTTGAACAATCGACTTCAGCTCCAGCTTTAGGTCCTCAAAGATTTCAGAGAATTGAATACTTTCCTTTGTCCTGACACCTCTCCTCCTCGGCAACTGAAGATCCCCTTCATCTTCGCTTCACGCTAATTGGGTATTTCGAAAAACTAATCGATTTAGCGAATTGCGTGCTCGGCAACTACGTCGACGTCTTGAACTATTTCCACCACAAACTCCATCTACTTGGTTCCTTCACAAAGAGTTATCCACTTCTTTTGGTTCCCTTGGAATTTTGGACGCAAGATCTAAGTAAGATGGCCCGTATAATGATGTTAAATGATGATAACATATCCACTAAAATGTGGTACCTGCAATACTGGATCGAGTTTTTGCCATGAAATATACTATGAAAAGAAGAGATTTCGATTCTTATAACTTGCTAGTCCTTGGACCTTGAAGAAATTGAATATTACCATTTAGATTGATCTCCCCTGGTAAATGTCTTCCCCATATTATTCGTACACCCATATTGTTTTGGTTACGTTTACATCCAAATCAATTTAAGACACTTATTTATTTGTGAAGTAAAGTCGAATCGAGGGAGTCTTTTACAGAGTCCAGAGTATGTGTTTTTGCATCTCGACTCTTTCACACTTTCTTTTTTAATGATTTCATACCTAGGTTACTCCCTATATTTATCAAACAAGAGCCACACGCCACTGCCGTCTCTGCGTCCCACAAGTTATAACCAGAAAACACATGCAAACCCATTTTAACCCATTTTAACCCATTTTAACGGTTACTATTGCAGATTATATTTGCAGGTACTTACTTTCATCATTCTAAATATCCCTTCATCAAATCGTTTGTCCCACCCATATCAACTAATCACGTCTGCCCCTCCCCAGCTTAAGCCCGTCAGCACGAACATCCTCTTCCATTTTAAGCCAGCTCTCCCGCAAGTGTCTCTAGTTTGACAATAGTAGAATATCATATAACCCAGACTCGAAGAATTTGCAAACCCATTACGCTTGGCTTTACGTCTACTGCAGAATAATTCAAATTCAAATTCAAAAAGGTTCCAACTTCCGGGTCTTCAGCCTACGGTTAGACGAGGATTCACCTATTTACTTAGCTGTCTCCTTTGCTGGTTCTTCTATCTTTCATCTTATTCATCCACGAGCACGCCATACATTGGTGGCGCATCCCAATTTTCAAAAAGACAATTACTGAATGCCACTCCTGGATCACGTCTTTCCCTTTCGAGTCCTTCCAGAACAAAAGGTTATCTTCTACCGTTAGAAGCTGCATTATCATTCAAGCTCCCGACCTGCATTCGAATAGTTCCAATGTCAGACATTATTACTTTTTCCTAAATATTTTTCCGATTTTTTAGACGCAAGGATCATCTGATCTCGACCTGACTCTTTGGACCACGAGGAGACGGCTATATCAGCCCTGCATCCGCTCATAAAGTACATATTCTTGGATCATCATCTGAGAGTATCTTGCAGATCGCCCTGTCAAATCTGTTTATCAGATATATTGACACCCACCATTTGTGGAATAGTCTCTTGTCTGCTTAATCTTCCGGCATCTCAGGTTTCACAGCCAAGAATCTCTCTATAACGATGGCTGCTACCAAGATTGGCCATGGATTGGCCAAAGCCCTCGGTATCAAACTCAACTATCGCGATGAACTCAACAATCAAGAGATTCTTCGAGGAGAGTCAGTCTTCTCGATTCAAACGGCCGATACATTCGTGGAAGAAGAACCTACAACTATAGAATGGGTTCAAGATACACTTCCTGGTCGACATGAGCTCGCGGCCTATTGTCGGTCATTATTCCCATTCTTGAATTGGATTGGTTGCTACAACTTGCAATGGCTATTTGGAGATTTGGTAGCTGGTGAGTAACATTAGATACTTTTTCATGAACATGAACATTAATGTCAATCAGGTATCACTATCGGTGCTGTCGTCGTGCCTCAAGGTATGGCTTATGCCACCCTCGCTGAGCTCAAACCTCAATTTGGTCTTTACGCTTCTTTCATGGGAGTTCTTATCTACTGGTTCTTCGCTACATCTAAAGATATCACCATCGGTCCTGTCGCCGTCATGTCAACTCTCGTGGGACAAATTTTGGTGAAAGCTGCCAAAACCAATCCAGATGTTCCCGGTCATGTTATTGCATCTTGTATGGCTGTGATTGCTGGTTGCATCATCGCTTTCATTGGACTTATTCGATGCGGTTGGATTGTTGATTTGATTTCTCTCACATCAATTTCCGCTTTTATGACTGGTTCCGCTATCAATATTGCCGTTGGACAAGTTCCAACCTTGATGGGTATCACAGGCTTCAACACTCGAGCATCAACCTATTTAGTTGTGATCAACACATTGAAGGGGCTCCCAAACACATCTCTCGATGCCGCCATTGGTCTTACAGCTCTTTTCTTGTTATATGCTCTTAGATTCGTAAGTTATTCTCATTTTACCTCGCATTTATAATCTAATAACCCTTTTCTAGGCATGTAACTATGGAGCCAAGAAATTCCCAAACCACAAGAGAGCATTCTTCTTCGCGGCAACACTTCGAACCGTCTTTGTTATCTTGTTATACACATTGATCAGTTGGCTTACGAATATGCATCATCGCAAGAAGCCATTGTTCAAGATCCTTGGTAAAGTTCCGCGAGGATTCCAAAACGCTGCCGTGCCAGAAGTCAACGCTTCGATAATTAACATCTTCGTGGGAGATTTACCCGCCACTGTCATCGTCTTACTCATCGAACATATCGCAATCTCCAAGTCATTTGGACGTATCAACAACTATGTCATCAACCCATCCCAGGAAATGGTAGCAATTGGTGTCACAAACATCTTTGGCGCTTTCCTTGGTGGTTATCCAGTTACAGGTTCTTTTTCCCGTACAGCCATTAAATCAAAAGCTGGTGTTCGAACTCCATTCGCTGGTGTCATAACTGCTGTGATTGTCCTTCTAGCTATCTATGCTCTTACGGCGGTTTTCTTTTACATCCCAAGTGCAGCTTTGTCCGCAGTCATTATTCACGCTGTGGGAGACCTTATCACACCTCCAAATACAGTCTATCAATTCTGGCGTGTATCTCCTATCGAGGTTCCAATCTTCTTCGCAGGTGTCATTGTCACCGTTTTCACCAGTATCGAAGATGGCATTTACGTTACTATCTGCGTTTCTTTCGCCGTTCTCGTCTTCCGAATTATCAAGGCTAGAGGACGCTTCCTCGGGAAGGTGAAGATTACTTCAGTCGGTGGTGAAGCCGCTGAATACAGATCAGCACCTTTGCGTGATCATGGAACTTTCTCCAAAACCGATGCAACCCAGTTTGAAGACGCTGGGTCTCGAACTGTCTTCCTTCCTTTCGATCACGGTGACGGAACAAACCCAGAGGTTGATGTTCAAACCCCTCATCCCGGTATCTTTATCTATCGATTCTCAGAAGGGTTTAATTATCCAAACGCAAATCACTATCTCGACCACCTCACCGATACGATTTTCGCAACAACCCGCCGAACTAACCCTGACCATTACGCCCGTCCCGGTGATCGCCCATGGAATGACCCCGGTCCACGTCGCGGCAAAGCCCCAGAAGATCACAGCGACCGTCCTACCCTCAAAGCCATCATCCTCGACTTCAGTTCCGTCAACAACGTCGATATCACCTCCATTCAACAACTCATTGATGTTCGCAATCAACTCGATACTTATGCCTCTCCTTCAGTGGTAGACTGGCATTTCACATCTATTAATAACCGCTGGACCAAACGTGCTCTCGTCGCAGCTGGATTCGGATACCCAACTATTGAGGAGGAAGGATCACACCGGTGGAAGCCCATTTTTTCGGTGGCAGAAATGGGAGGACAAGATAGTGCGGCAGCAGCAGCAGAAGCTGAGTCCAACGAGAAAGAGATCAAAGAGCAGAGAACGCGCGAAAGAGATATAAGAGGAAACGGTGATCAGATTAGAGGGGATAGTGAGAGTGGAAGTGGATTGAGCGGTAGTGATTTGAAGGCTGTATCCAAGAATGTTACGAGGTCGAGAGCGGCTGTTGTCAATGGTCTCAATAGACCATTATTCCACATCGATCTGACCAGTGCGTTCCAAAGCGCAGTTGCGAATGTTCGGGCGAGAGAGGCGTTTGAGGAGAGAGGGGGTAGGGATACTGGGGTTGTGGCTTAGCCTATAGACTAGACTTGGGGGTTGTTCTTGATGTTTTTATTTTGGATCACGTTTTTGGTCATTTTGATACCACACTTGCTTGGATATGATGATATGGGGCTGGCAGGATGTTGGATGACTGGACGGTCTGTTGTAATGACCTCGTACCAGATTCGGATTCACGTCCTTGAATAATATATAAAGTTTTGTTTTCTGGAAAATGTTCGTTTGCATGTTGAGAAAGAATGTGATGTCGTGGATTAACGGTCTTAAACGCTAACGTTGGTCTATGACGCACATGCATAGGGCTGCGCTGCCCAGACACTGCATGCTAGCCCTTACGGTACGAATCAAGTTCATCTCATCGAACCAAATCAAACCAAACGGTTCAGACCTGGCTCGCCTAGGTATATGGCATGTGTTGCAGCACAACACGCAAAATTATGTGAGATAATATGCTAACCAATATCTGCGATCCATATAGTTCCAACTGGTTGGTATAGCTGTTGTGAATGTAAAGGCTAGGAGCCGTATCTCACGTGATAAAACCCAAGTCTTCTCCGGATATTGAAGTCTCAATTATCCTCTCTATAGTCTTAGAAATCATAAGGCCCTCTACACTTTCCTGCTGGAATTGCCTTTGCTATACATCTACAGGAAGATCAATGACTATTTTGCGGTTATCAACTTCGAACTCAAAAATGGATCCACATATGCGACGCTAGAAATATACAAGAGGTTCTAGCAAGACCAAGGCTAGGCCAGAGAAGAAAGGGGCTTCTCATGAAGCACAGGGAATTTTTACAGCTGATGGTCCTCTATGGCAACTCTCTCGTGTTCTCATAAGACCTACTCCGTGGTCTATTGATAATCATCAAATCCCCTTTCTCCAACTGTTGCTCCCCATCCCCTGGGGAGTTTACAGTATGGGATCAGATTGTGATGATGATGATGATATTTAGAAAATATCCACTATGATCTAAATAACTGTAGTTGTAAACTGGAGCTCGCCTCCCCCTTTTCGCTGCTACACTGATATATTAATACGGACTATGCCGGAGAGTACATGTTTGTTATCATATATTGCTTTGAGGATAGTGTGAGCGTTGGTATAACGGTTAAGCATATGTACTAACTTATGTTCAGGCCATTATACCATTTACTTGATAAACATTTAGATGACACCTCTGAAAGACCGAAAGAGACGTTCGGAGAACAGCACAATGTGAAAGCAAGACAGTTGACAATTGGTTTGTCTATTTTGAATTTTATTTCATGATATATAAACAGTAGTAAAGTACAGATCATTATACAAGCGGGTAAATCCCATGCATAATCCGAACTTTCGGGGTTCGAGAATTTTATATATACCTACTACCAGTGTAGTAGAATTAGTACCCTCGGACTAGCGAGTGAGTCCGATTACTATTTTGGCCTATCACTAAGGTGTCTGGGTATGGTCCCTATACCCCACCCATCTGTGATCCCATCCACCCGGCCGCGTCCCTTTTCTACACTGCCGACCTTGTCATATACAAAGATAAAGGACTTTTTTGTGTGTCCCGGGTTCCTTGTGACCTCCAGAGAGTTTATATATGCGACTGTCCAAACCTATCCAGCTTTTGCTACGTCCCACCTCCAATAGCCTTTCCGTCCTGCGTATAATGAAATAATCTCTCTTTACAACTTGGCTCCGTCGCGATAGCCAAGACACCGAGCCACCCAAATCCTGTTTTTCCCTTTACTAAATAATATATGGTATGAAATGTCGCTAAAAATGCTTGGAAAAAGAATAGAAGAATATGTGTCGATGCCTCATCATAATTTGTTCATGTTGAGTGGATCCATAGGTGGAGCGTATGTTGTGGTCGAATCCCATGATTGTGGAGGATTGGGTTTTGAGAATGAGCGTGATGGTGATTTGTATCTTGCTTCTCTTCCAAAGTAGTCGGGTGTTTCTCGGCCGCTTTTTTGAATAGGGGAGATTGGTGTGACGGCGTCCGGAGTTGCGCCTGCCTCGATGGTTTTGCCGTCGCGTTGGTCTCGATCTCTACTGAGCATTTCGTATGCCCTAGGGTCCTTGAAGGCGTGGACATCGACACTGACGAATTCATTCTTGGACTTGATTTTGCCTCGGTACATCTCAGCCCAGCCTGTGAACATTGCTTTCCTTCCCAGGAACAAGGCTGCCCAGAAACCATTGAACTACAATCCATTAGCACTTGAGGAGGACGACGGTACGAAGAGATAAACTTACGGATAATAGAATAAGGACAGCACCAATAGTAGCTTCGTTCACAAGCAGGCTACGCGCTAGAGATAAACACTCATTTTTATCTCCAGCAGTTCGAATCAAGCACGTTAGCCATTGTTCAGCCTTTGTAGGATCCTTGAGGATGTTCGTTTCTAGATCATCCATGAAAACAAACACAATCGAAAAGAAGATGACATCGGCAACAATCACTAGTACAACAGCGATACCTCTCCATTGTAACTCAATTACTCGGCGAAGTCGACGATATGCTTGTCGTGGTGAGACGGTACGTACACTGTTGGTGTATGAAGGTAAGACACCTGATGTTTCGGTGGTACTTGAAGTATCTGAAAGGGACGAAAGGTAAACCTTGATGCAGTAGGCAAAGGTAATGATCTGGATGATAAGGGTGGCGCCAGAGAAGATTAGAAGGGGAATCCAGAAATCCGTTAAACTGTTCTTGTGATTGATGTGGCAACTATCCCCTATTCGAAAGGAGACGCCACTAAAGATCATTGCAAATGTCAATGCAATGGCTGGTATTCCCCATCCAGTAGCGAGAGCTCCCCACATGAATGACCTCCCAATAACTACCTGCCAGCAGATCTGTAGGTGTAGGGCGAGAGACCTCAAGAAGACCCACATGACACCACACCAGCCTCCAGCCATTATGAATGCGCCCGAGATCGCGCAAGTGAAGCTAGTGCTCATATCGTTCGGAGTGATGGCGTTGAAACATTGTTCGGGTTTCGCGCCTAAAGGTACAATGAATCCCAACTTTGGGTGAGATATGTTAGAAAACGGTTGACCGAAGAGTCGAGACTGGTGAACTCACCTGCAGCAATACTGTAGCTATGACCAAGCATATACTAAGATAGTGCCTATGGGTCTTCTCTACTGGTAAAAATGCAAAACATATCAACAAATACAGTGAGCATATCATTGCCGCTACATTGACCCAATTGGCGGATTGCTCAAGGGTGACGATGCTTTCACCATAAACCCAGTCTGTCACAGGACATGGCAGGCAGCAAACAACCCCCAAGGCGTTGGAGCAAAACCTTCCGTCGATATCTATACGTTGTCAGCATGGTGAAACGGACTGGAAGGACATGAAAGACATACAACCCTCTGTCGATGGAAAGAGATCTGCCTCCAGGAACGGAGCTGGGCACCGGCCCTGGCCAAAAACCGCCGAAGAAGAATTGTTCATGGTGAACGTGAAGACCAAAAGCCGTATTAGAGAAGCACGAAACCTATCGAGGGCGACAGCTGACAGGTGTATGAACTTTGCTAATGCTCACACCGGACCGGCCGTGTATCGATGTATAGAAGAAAGAGAGTATAAAGACAGTATGATGTTGTGGCGTTCTTTTGGGCTGCCAAATAGACTGTCTGATTTTAAACGTTGGTAATCGTCATATAGATATATTCCGAAACCGGGGGTGTGAAAGTCTATTATGGTTTGAACGCTCGGTGGTGCGAAGGCCCGTGGGATATAACAGGACAATAGTTTCATGAAGCCATTGCCAGGTGCTTTGACGATATTGAGATGAATATCATGGAATGTCTATGTATGTATGATATAAAGACAAGGAAATAGAAATCGATCCAAATCGAAAGAATGGGGACTGCAAGCTTGCATATGTATAAGGGTGACACAAGCCCAGTCTAGGTCTTGTAGCTTGGGAGGCACACGAGAGTCTTGCCCATGATGGCTTTCTGGTTCCATATGAACCAGGATTGGTCTTTCCTTATGCCTTCCTTGAAGGAAAGTAGAACGAATCCCTGTGAGAAGAGAGCGGATGAAGGCTTGACCATCAGCAGTGCTTGACCAAATTCGGATATAATGCCATGTTAGAGATCTTATTGGAAGAAAACACTTGTGTGTGGAGTATAAGATCACAATATTTGAACAAGGAAGATTGAATTATTGGGTTATTGGAGAGAAAGGATACATTCGGGAAGAGAGTATATACGATTGTCAATTGGCAGGCTGAAAAGTGGTTGAGAACTTTGGGAAATGCTGGTGATGGGTATTTTTTCCTTGTGTTTTAGAAAAGAACAAGTAATAGGCTGAATTGTTAGGTGTGGGAGTTAGTGTAGTGGGCTGATTGTCTTTGCATCCATAAAATGGCCACGGTACATAATAGTTTTGTGTCTCCGGGGACCCATTTTCAACCTTGCTATGTTAGGTCTTTTTCCCGTGGCTAATTGATACGATTGGCTCATTGGTTATTCCCCAATATAATTAGCACGGACAAGAAATATCTTAAAAAGAAAATGAAGTGAAGAGAACCCAATCAAATGTAAGCAAAGAGGGGATTGACATTTTCTACTTGTCTACTTTAGCTATCATGAATTTCTATCCCGAGCCTTGATCCCCCCCCCCGCTCACTCTCACTTGTTCTCACCCTTTCGCTTACGATACAAATTTTAGACCTACCGAGTAAACATTTTGCTTGGTGTTAGCTTGGCTTAGCCTAGCAGGCTAGTAGCAGCTATTATTCCACTCATTTGCTCACTCACCCACCCCTCATACCTCTTACACTCTACTTGCAGAGTGTACTGCGTAAATATGCAGGTCCAAAAGTAGCGCGTAACCCATCATCACATATTTTGCAACCCTTGTCCAATATCAAACGCCGACTTTAGTTTACCTGTACGAAGTACCTGATCATCTAATAAACTTTAAGATCATTGTGATTTAAAGAGAAAAATATATTATCTTCCCAAACAAAGTTTGTATGCCATTCTTACCCCAAAGTCCCCCAGAATAAAAAGCGAGAAGCTTTACTCACCCCCCTCTAAACAAAAGTTAAACAATGAGTATATCCTACGATAAGAATTCAGCTGTAACAAGCATTAGATAAAGGTTAATCCAATATTTAACCTTTGTTTAGAGTCTAAACGAGGGGAGAGTATCAAGTTTCAACCCGGATTTTATCTCTGAATTTGAAGATCCGCTAATAAGTTCAAAATTCGGTATCTAATAATGGTAATACACGATACCTAAACCTTGGTATCCTAGAATGGCCCATATAGAAGCTTTCAACTGGTTTGACAGGTTTGGGCTGATGGAGTATCCCAAGTCAAATGATATGTCCCGGCCCGGTCCCTTGCATTATCAAAGTTTAAAGTCACGACCCCTTCCTTCTACCAGCTAATTTGTATGGAAGCCAAGAAATTATTGGTCGGGCTCTTATCACTGTACCGCATTATCCTTTTGCCTTTCTGAAAATTCGTATACATTTTGTTGGATTATTGACACGCGATCTTGCAAGTTGCCACAAAGTCTACCTTTTTCGTTTATGCAATAAGGCTGAGCAGAGTGGCGTAACTCATTATGCAAAGAGTGATGCAAAAGAGTGAGGCAAAGTTCAAAATGGATCATTCGAATCCTAGCCATCATTCGTGGACTCTACAAGTACCTAGTTACAACAAGTCAACAACATCACCATCGCTTACATTTACAAACATTTACATAATCAGCCGTATCTTGGATTCTTAATGAAGGCCAGCAAATTATTGTTTCCTGCCCCACAGTGCCCTGAAGCTAATCATTGGTTTGAAGCTAATGCTAATGAGTAGAACTAGCCCACCAAGCCAGGTACGGGAGGACCCCGCCGCTGGTAAAAACGTTATTGCGCATCCTTAGAGGTTGACTATTTTCACGTCAATCATCCGCCCGAAACATATCACAAGTTCACAACGGCATTTCGTATTCCATGTGCTGTTGGTTGTACTAGTAAAGTTGACGCTGAAGGTTACGTCTGTTAGCCATCGTGTCATCGTGCCATCGTACAAGTATAATAGCATGAATGATATTGCTAACGTAATGGATCACGCGTGGAATCTCGATGGATGGATGGACTCTCCGCTCACAGACCATCATGAATCAACAAGATCTATTTTAAATAAGTGGTAACAATGAATCATGATCATTCAGTGTCTCCAGAGACCCCCTTTTATCCACCATTCACTTTGGGTCGGCTATCGATTATGCTCATATGCTCATCCATCTTAACACAAATGGAAATCTATTTGTGCCAGAGACTCTATTCATATACGAGGGAAGTATTTGAATCTTAGTGTTCTGCCTAGCTATCCGTGTGAATAATAACATACAGTATTCCCTTCGGTGCTGGATTTTGGTTTGTAGGGCAAAATTGGCTAGCCCACTCACTCACTGATCAATGACTGAAATTAGGCGAATATTTTAAGTTCAATTTTGAGTACTCCGATCCGTAGGTAAAAAAAGAATCAATTAACAAGCAGGGTTTCTATAATATCTGGATTCTGGATATCTACATGGATTCCAAATTTGGTGGTTTTTAACAAATGCTCATTTCGCATATACAAAAAGGTTTGGCTACTGCGTTCACCGCCGCTCAAAATGCCGCGCTCAAAGTAGTCCGAGAGCAAGAAAATGTATCTGTGCTGCAAGCAGGTACCTACCGGTACTACTCATGAGTTATTATATACTCGAGTCATTATATACCTACTTGTTGATAAGAATTCCATCAAAGTTGACAAGTTGAATGTGAAACGTACAAAGTGATGGAGACTCTCTTTGTTTCATCCTCTGCATTGCACCCGTTTGCCTATCGTTCATGTATGAATATCGTCGTCCTCGTTCAATCGGAGACATAGAGATTCGTTCCGGATTCAACTCTTGCCAGGTCAATTTTGATAACTAGTTTCAGACATTTCATGCTACATCATTCAATATACAAAATCTCCATCAACATTCATGCTCATCGTCCAATGTACTACAATACTACAATACTACAATACTAATTCTACAGTTTCTAAAATTCTTGTTGACTTGCAATTGCATCTTCGCCTATTTAGACTCTGCTTCTTCACCCGTCTTCCGCCTATAAGATCGCCAATTAACTTCGGGCAACAAGCTGAGAACGGGGAGGAATTCCTATTTTTGAAGAGAGTATCCATCAACAATGCTACCTTTTCATGCTAGACATAATGCAGAATTCCTCTCTATCGATTCTTTACAAAATACAACTCCATAATCTCCTCCCAATCAACATTGTTTCGGAGCCTTCAAGCGTTAAATCCGAGCCAGCTTCATCTCCCCTCCCACCATCCCACAATTTTCTATCAATATATTAAAATTCTACGAACTAGTTCGAGTTCTAGTTCACAGTCTTACAGCCGTTGTAGCAACTAAGCCCTATGGTTTCGAAAACTAACCATAGTAACACAAGCTTGAGGTCGTTATGATTCCTTAATCTGTATCAAAAACGAACCGTTTGAAAAACCGCGAAAGGATCATATGGTACATGCTGTCAACAGTGTCAGTGTATCAGAACGAGATGTAGTATACGCACTGACCTTCCTTATCTTATTCAAACAATAATCCATAACATCCCAAACGATACAGACATACATACATACATATCATATGTGCATACATATGTGCATACTTACTGTATGTACCTCTCCCCCCTCAACATCACCTCCGATCCTCCGACCCGACTACTTGGAACGGCTCGAGACTCGACTACGAATACATTATGCTAGGTATATGCATGCGGCAGTACATCCGAATCAATCATTACTCCCTCTTGAGTCTTGTGCGCCCCTGTCGGTAAAAAGATACACATTTGTCAAAACATATCCCGAACAGGTGAGAAGTAAGTTCTCACATTGATCCTTGCTGGTGATATATTTCCAGGATTGTGCAGATATACTGGGATGAAAGGGTTTAAATTTTTTTCAAAATAGCTAGGGAGGTGAGAAAATAGTGTTGAGGGTGGGTAACATCATACATGGAGAATTTTAAGGTTACTCTTGTTCTTCCGAGAACCTGAATTGAATAATTTGAATTTTATGCGTAGACTCTAAAAGGTCAGAATGGTATGGATGAGATGTACGAAGTACGGCAGGTCTGTATGTACGTGGGGTAAGGTTTGCCTTTGCTTGTCTTTATTATTTGCCTTTGGATTCTGTAGTTGCTACCGGTAGTCATTCGTTTGTGTCGTGATTTCCGCGTTTACTCATGGATTACTTTCTTACAGTACGGGATGCACCTGTCTGTCAGTGTCAGCTGTGTGTGTACTTCGTATGTCAGATCAGATCATATTCGTACATCCATCAATCGCTCGTTTTGGCTCGTTAAAAATCTACTCCACTTCTTGTGCGAGACTTCTGTGCAGTATATGTATATATATATATATATATATACAATATCAGTCAGCCTCGTAGATAACATTCGCTTTCTTTCTTCTCTTTCGTCATCCATAAACGATGATACAGTATAAACATCTCCCATTGGCTTCGAAAATCAGGGGAAGTTCATCTAGTATGACCGGAAGACTCAGCTTGAAGGTCCGGATATATGGGCTGAGAGCCTACGAGTCTACGACGCACGCTTGACCCCGTCGTAAGCTCAGCTTACTGTTGTTTGTTGGTGTAGGACCTTATGTTGTAACTTGTGGAGTTCTTTACTTTTTTCCCCGAGACGAAGACAACCGGGGGCAATGGGGGCAACAGGGCAAAGAGGGGATGTCTGCTAGATTATGGTATGTCAACTAGAAAATCTATCACAATAGGAAAGCTATAGTCTAGAAACTCTACAATCAATCGTTGTAACTGTAGTCTCAGTAGCCACGAATCTCGCGAATCATAGCCCTAGATTAGTTCCCGAACTTAATCCGGATACATCACTACCACCCACCATTATTATCATCCAACATCACTTTATTCATCCTAGATACAACACTAAATCGTGTATGCTTCGCATATTTCACAATCGCGGTTGCTCTCAGTTTGAGAAAATACGGTGTAGTAGCATTCCGCACAGCGGCACAGTATGCACTGGCCCATGTCCACCAGTGCCGGATGGAAGTCACCATTCTAGCCTTACCACCGACCCGTGTAAGCTGGTATCTGTTGTCCTTTGTCTTTGGGCTTGGAAGTTGGAATAGAGTGAATGAATTGAATAAAATTCAGATGTGGGTGCTAGGGATGGAATGGGATGGGATAATCTTACAGCCTCCGAATGCTCGCACAGCGCTACGGTATGTGCACTGCACTGTGAAGGCTGCGTGCGGACGTACACATACCAACTTACCAAGATACATAGAAGATGTAAGTTGTAACCAGTGTGTCCTCGTACGCTTATTATTACTTCTTCTCAAGAATTTCCCTATTCAGTCTCTTGGCATGCAATAACCTTCTTCTCTTCACCTTACGATGGGTTGGTTGTCTCAACCAAATTTTGGTGATACCGCATACACACTGCGCTGGGGTGTTACCACCAGTAATCAATCTCTCTTTATTGCATTTATATTGACCATATTCCATCTGCGATTTGATTGGGTGGTTCGCGGTATGCATACCCAATTACCAAGAGGTGTTCCTGCATAAGCATGCAAACGTCGTGACAGAATGAAGGAGAATTATTGTAGCCTTCATTTACGTTACATGACATCAATTTGAAATGCAGATGAATGCAGAATACGTATAGCTTTCATCAATTGGATAAATTACACTACGTACATCCCCCCACGATCTTTTCCTCTTTTATTTCTTTTATCCTATCAGAACAGTTTACTCATCTAAGAGTATACGATACAAACAACAAATCCTTTAGAGCACAATTGCCGGATCCATGTTACAACAGTTAAGGTTTAAATCCTTCGAGAATGTTCGTGACGGATCATTAGCCTTTTATGTTCTACGCTATACTTTAACCTCTTCTTCCATCGGACCGGTGAAATGGTCTTTTTTTCTTCGTTTCTTGTGTTCCGTGAGTGAGGCGATTAGTTCTCTTCCCGTGTTGGGAACTCGGACTCGTAATTTACAAGATAGTTCTAAATCAATGTGATACCAAGGATCCAGTATGTAACACATCAGCCGGTCCGAATACAGCTGGGAAAGGACCCGGGAATCGCTTGATCTTCAGTTTGTCAGTCACCATTTTGCATTCGTCTTGTAAGTCGTTACTCAAACTCGCGTTCCAGCTAGCTTCCATGATCATTGCCAAGTAACGTTTAACTGTGTAAGTGGCGCATTCCATCTTCCACCCCCTTTCTTTCTCTCTGCAGAGAAGCCTTGGTGTGAGTTTTGTTGGGTCGAGTGAAACGAATGCACATGCTATATCAGGTAAAGGGCGTATTGGGATAAATGGATATGCGTGCTTCCTGAATGCGGGGTTGCGTGGAGGTGGATGAAGTATCATCCCATCCTGGGCCATCCATTCTGCCATTTACTGACAATTAATCTAGTGGAATGATTCCCCCGCTCTGTTCTATTCTTCCGGAACACCTGCGTCAAGCTTCAAGTGTGTTTCAGAATTGCAGAATTGCAGGTTGCATATAGCATATAGCATATAGCATGAATTTTCCACGCTGGCACTATTTCGTATACTACATCTACTACACCCGATTTAATAACGTGTGTCCAAAAAAAACATGCTTCGCGAAATACCTTTAATATGAAAATTTTGATTTCAATTATATATATCTTGATCAATATAACTTTAAATTTAATAAACTTTGTATAATATTAATACCTTTAATTATTGAAATTATTATATAAAATTATAGATAATTTAAAACTATATTGATTGAATTGGAGGTGGGTAATTAGAATATCCAAAATTTATTAAGTTTTCAAAATTTTCATTTGAACATTTTGGACTTTTTTAACTACTTACTTCTAATTCAATCAATATAGCTTCAAATTATCTATAATTTTATATAATGATTTTAATAATTGAAGGTATTAATATTATACAAAGTTTATTAAATTTGAAGCTATATTGGTAAAGATATATGCAATTGAAATATTTTAATCTTTATATTTAGATGGTTTTTGCAAAGCACTCAAAACTATATTTTTGGACACACGTTATTAAATCGGGTGTATTGAGCATGAGCGTTCTGTGTATCTGCATGCAGGCTGTAGTAATCCGGTCCAACATCCCCGATGTCTCAATGCATGGCATCCACGAGCACTTTCAAAACATGTCCATATATAGAAAGCAAAGGGACTTCTCTTCAAGGAAGGTCAGTGAACTTTTTCGTTAGACACTTCGTTGGAAAAAGAAGCCACGCCGTCACACCATAATAGGCTTCGTTAGCTAATATTAATAATGCATATATTATTGCTGTTGCATTTGGCTAATTCTGAACCTCGGGTGCCTTTGGGAATCTTTCTGGGAGGTTTAATTTCGGTATGGTGGTTACGTTATGCTTGAAGTGAAGCGAGGTTCATGCGGTGGTTAATTTGTGTGAAGTTGCTGTACCAGATGTGGGAGGAGATGAGGAGAGATGAATTGAACTGCCTAATATCTCTCCTTATGATTTCGAGGCAAAGATCAGTATCCGGAAGAAGATATCCGTCGACGATGACTGTTAGCATCTTCTTATTATCTTCCTCGTAGTGCAAGTTGCAGGGCTTTTCTATAGGTATCGTTAACTCCTAAAGTCACCAACCCTAATATGCGAACATATCACGCAAATGGTAGCGCCATCATACCTACTTCAACATTGGAAACTACGTAACTAGGCTCAGGAGTCCAAATAATACTGTATCATTGGGGGCTAAGCCTTGAGCCGACCTTTTGCACTTGTGCTGTGTTCTTTCTTGATGATACCTAGGTAGGGGGCATCAGATGAGAACTTTTGGCGGGCAGGTAGGTGGTGAATCCTTGGTTGGTGATGGTTTGAGAATAGACGGTTGTGGGCTGATATACGGAGAAGACTGAAGTTTTATTGCATGTCTCAAAACCTTGATGGGTGTATGATGAATGCATGCACAATGTACACAACCAAATCCCCTTCATTACTGCCCTTTTGTTCTTCATCATTCTTATCAGTGTCATTACAAATAACCTTGACTCATCCAAGTGGCTTGATCACTTCGCACTTCGCAAATCATTCGAACCTACTCTTGTCCATCATCTGTCCATCAAACATACCTCCTATTTCCAGTCGAACCTTGAGATATTTCAATGTAGCATCATTCGCTAGAGTTATCATATTGGCATCTCCTGGCTTCTGAAATTAGATCTGTGATGACACTGGGGTTTGATTTGATCATCCGTTTTATCTATATATGATCAAAACCCTCGTTTATGCTGAGACTATTGCGAGTGTAACAGTTGTGTTGTAAAGATGTTGCATTTCGAATTCTCCCAAGACCTTTTCGCAAGAGCATCGGAGAAACTACCTCACTCTGTTTTCTGAGGCCGAGGAGAGGAAAATGGTGGGAGATAACTGTTTGTTTATTTGTTAGTTACATCTTCGCTCATGAATTCAAGATCAACACTCTGTATCATCTAACTACAATCCACTTTGTTCCCATTACACATCAACCCTTACTCACTCATTCAACTTCAACACCAAAATACCAGAAACAAAACCGGCGTTTATCATATGTAATCCAGTCCAGAAATTCTCTCTATAAAAACATAGTTGGGCCTCAAAACTTCACTAAATAATCCCTCGTTCTAGAAATTTAGATGGTAATCCCATTAGACTTTTTTATATGTTTTGTTGGACGTCTGAAGTGGATTACTTTCCCCTTTGTTTGTCAGCCTAAACCACTAGATATTTAGTAGATGTTATTAGACCAGCTACTATATTATTTAATACACTTGCGATTACTTCCTTTTGTAGATGTGATCTTACAACAAAAGTAATGGAAGCTTCGCTTATTCGCTCACTATGTCATAGTGAAGTTCGTTTGAATAGCTTTGGACGATAATCTTACTGGGCTTTCGTCGATTTTATTGCATATCTGGAATTTATTAATTATACTTTAACTATCGATAGAGAAGAAGTTTGACGTTCTACTCAAGCTAGAGACCAATTACTGTACTCTAGCAAGAGACACCAACAAGCGAACAAAAGGAGAAACCAGACACAAAATACCATAACACATCCAACCAAAAGTCACCCCAAACATCTCAAAAATCAAACCATATACCCCCTCAACCCGGAACCACTCTAACACTCACCCCATTCCAATTCTCCACTACCACCCTAAAACTTTCCCTCCCAAGTCCTCTCATCCCTCACTGCAATCCTCTCAATCCTCTCAATCCTTTGCGCAACCCTCACAATAATATAAGCCGCGTCAATTAAACCCATCTACTGAACAGTACAAATCCTCTGGCCCCCCGGAAAGGGAAGGTACTCCCATGTCGGACGTAATATACTCCATTTCTCCAGACGAAACTCCTCTGCATCAGCGCCACAATAACTTTTATTTCGGTGTAGGATATGCAGGACGAGTGTTATGTATGTATCTGCGGATTAGAACGGGGCTTAACCGGAGGGTAGGATAGTCTCTGTGTGATATATTCGTCGGAGGATGTCTGCGGTTTGATCAAGGCGGAGACCTGATGAGTGGGAAATAATGAATTGGGAATTGCGCTGGAGTTCTTATTTATGAAGGGAATATAGACTGAAGGAGATGAAAATTTAACACCCTCATAAGTTATACAAAACCCCACGAAGTTTTGTAGAATATCTACTTTCAATGAAGACATGACGGAAATACTTCGCAGACTCAAGAAGCAGAAGCTCAAGGGCTGATTTTCAGCAGTTGCAGCTAGTACTTTGACTCGAAATTTCCCCTATCTCTTGAGGTCCCGTGCTAGATGGAAAAGTATATTGCTAGCAGCTATACCCGGAGTATCGTAGGCGGGCATCACTACACGAGAAAGTTGATAGCGTAAAACGATGCGATTTTGGGTTTCTTTTGCCATTCTATTCGAGAGGATATAATATATTGGTGTATGGATGGCCTTTTTCTTCTGTATTCTTTATGTTGCTCACATTATTTTGATTTTCCAGAGCTCGGCTGACCTGTTTGTCGATAAAAGTGAGGACTTTCCTGAAAGCCTTTTTTTTTCTTCACTCGGTATCTCGATCATGAATGAGTTTCTGCTTGCCGAGCATCATTTGTGCACCCAGGCCACGCATTGCCATGTCGAATGCATTCATAAATTCTCGAGAATCGAAGGGGGTATGCGGGGATTGGGATTCCACGGATTCGCCAAGCAGGAGCTCAGATTGAAAGTTCAAGAAACTGCGGAAGATAAGATGTTGCAAGTGAATATAGGATAGACATGATGATCGCAAAGGATGCCATCATACCAAGTCTTTTCATAAGTGGCTGTAAATTAATCGTGGAGTTATCGCGTAGGATACGATCAAAGGATCAAATAACATGTTTCTCCAAAGAGGTGAAATCAGAAATCTCGGTTCTTGCCAATGTGCCATCGTCGCATGCTGATAAAATGATTAACACATCACCAACTTCTCATCCGTATTTACTGTGAAATAGACCTATTGCATCTTGTCAGCATATGTATGTAGGATAGATTTCCCTCGGAGCTTAGGACTCTTCATTCCCTCACAAATCACACATACGATCAATTAAATACCAAAACGCACCAACATGTTAAGGTTACACCTCTCAGTTCTCAAATAATGGTTAAGACCGCAATGGCCGGTTGCTCAGACCATGTAATAACCACCCTCATCACCCTCATCACCCTCATCACCCTCATCACCCTCATCACCCTCATCACCCTCATCACCCCCACCCTCCTTTCCTTCATCGACACCGCTAGTGACCAGCAGAGTCTGGTTCAGAAGACATCAATCGAGGGTGTTATTATAGCGGGAGTGAGGAGCTTTGCTTTGAGTGGGCTACGTATGCTTTGATTTTTGATGCAGGTTTTGTTAAATGTTGTTCATGAAAGGGTTTGAGGGGAGGGGGTTTGAAAGGGTGAAATGAAATGACATAGGTTGATTGATATGAAAATCGAAATGCGTGGATACACCATGGTACAGCGAAAGACTTGCTGTGAGGGAATATCTCCCCGGAAGGTACTACATTTGATCCATCATATCTCATCACCTCTCCTCTTATCCCATTACACCCCCCCCNCCCAAATTACTCTATCCATCCACCCATCCACTCATCTTCACACCCCCAGGTCCTCGAATCGCACTCTTCAAACCCGGTCTCATGCCAAAATTTTCCGCATCCCCTTCCCCGATAGTCAACATCTCCAACTCAAGCTCCTATTCGATTTTCTCAACCGGGGAGCCATTGTTCTCGAAGGACATAACAGTTCCTACACACTAACTACTGCGAATTATATGGCGAATATTGTTGTAGCGGCTATTGAATATGAAAAGGAATGACCTATTGTTATTAGTGGGAGTATTGGGGGGTTGTTTCCTGCAAGTCAGATTGTGGAATTAAGGAAGGGTATTGGATGTATGGACACCCCTATTCTTACTTCCTACATAGTTATCATGCCCGAGATAACTAACTCAATAAACCATAATAAATGGCGAAAAATTCGACATAACAGCAGACAAAGAGAAAGATCCGTCCTCCGAAAATATCAGATCATCATGGCTTCCAATGATGCAAATTCCTAATATTCCCTTGGAGCAAGCGGAGGGATTTCAAAGATGGTTTTTACGGGAACGCTTCTTACGGTGATTCATGATTCATGGAGGGTTTCTGATGAGTAGAATGAATTGCCGGAGTATAAGTTTGTGAATGTTGAGGAGTAGCTTGAGGAGTGTTGGGAGGGGATCGCTTAAAGTGCGAAAAGAAGATGGATGGAAGAGTGATAGTGGGAGAGAAGGGTGACGGGAGAAAAGTGGACGTTGTTTGTGGGAAGTATCTGTTGCATTGAGGAATTTTGCTGGTTGACGATATCATGATTTATGACGAATGATTCTCTACTGTGGCACAGTTTGAAGTAATCAGATATCCAATGGTGCGTTAAATCAATAGTTAGATGAACGAAGTAAAATGCCCATGCTTTGAATATGTCTGTAAGGGATCTCTGTGAAATTATGAAGATTGAATGGAGTTAGTCCAGCCAAAAGCAGCATCAAAACTGTTGAGCTGATGACGATGAGAAGAATTCACATTCATCTTTTCGAAAACATCGAACTCATAAACTTCGAATGGAGTGATACAAGGCCAAGAGTGAAGTTGTTGACTTGAGAGGAATCACGCATGTCAATCAAATAGATACGCAGTTTTGCAGGATATTAAAAGCTCTTCATATTCTCTATGAACTAGTGTAGTATAAATCGGTCCCTCCTGCCAACTAGGCAATGCATCACTTGAGCGAGTATACATCATTCAATTTTCAAGTGTCTTCAAGTAGACCTACCTACCTATACCTGCAAATGTGCAATGGAAAAAAGATCATCGGCATTACAATATGCAAGATGCCTCTAATCCAAGCTGACCACATTCACACAGTATAAATCGGTACATCAAGGTCGAGTCTAGCCACAACTCAGCAGATATATCTCCGATATCAACCACCCGACATTCTATATACTACCCAATATTGTTAAAACCTGCGACTCGAAAAGTGTTTTCTTGAGAGTATTCTATTTCAAGGTCAGTTACAGATCATGAATAGCTATGCGTAATCATTGAAAGAGTAGCAACACCGAGAAGATTAATCAGAGATTCAGTTAGTTCATTGTCCCCTCCGCAGAGGGTCCTAAAACAAGAGGTACCAGAAAAATAGTAAAAATGAAATATCATCATTTTAAATCTTCTCAGTCGGGTGTGAATAAGAATGAAGTTTGCTTACATTTGAATTATTAGTATGCGACTCAATTCTTCCAGATATTTGGTGGTTGGTGAGTGCAAAAGATGTATGCCAGTCAATTGGGATGAATTGATGTCGAGTTACTTCGTACAATTGATGTTGTTGATGGGTCAAAGTTGCTGTTCGAAAAAAAGAATTCTAGACTAAAGAAATTTCTTATGATGTTCATAATAAGCTAACCAGCTTTAAGCCTAGCACATAAAAAGTCTTAGTCATAGCTCGTTAAGCGAACATCAAATTCACACATACTGGTAATTTTGCGGCAGGAACGAAACTTTTTCAATCTTCAATTCCTCTCGACAATCTCAATTTAACGACCAGTTTAATCACCGTCGACAAAAACCGCCAAAATGGGTCGTCTTCACTCCAACGGAAAGGGAATATCTTCCTCTGCTCTCCCATACTCCCGCGCTCCTCCTTCATGGCTCAAGACCACCCCAGAGCAAGTCGTTGACCAAATCTGCAAGCTTGCCAAGAAGGGTGCTGCTCCTTCCCAAATCGGTGTCGTCTTGAGAGATTCTCACGGTATCGCCCAAGTCAAGGTTGTTACTGGTATGTGTATTTTTACTTTGCAACCGATTTTCGATCTGTTTCATTTGAATGCGAGACTAACTTTTTGCTTCTACAGGTAACAAGATTCTCAGAATCCTCAAATCCAACGGTACGATATCCAATATTACATGATCAATTTCATCTCTGCCATCATTGAATTATAGTACATTCATGATGTGTAAATTTGAATCTTTACCTACGCCTCTGCTTGGTCATAGACTGACAGAGTGACAAAATAGGCCTCGCTCCTGAGATCCCAGAGGACCTTTACATGTTGATCAAGAAGGTATGCTACTTTCCAATCCTCAGAGCTAACGTGCAATCATACTAATCAGTCAAATTTAGGCCGTCGCTGTCCGCAAGCATCTTGAGCGTAACCGCAAGGATAAGGACTCCAAGTTCCGTTTGATTCTCATCGAGTCCCGTATCCACCGTCTCTCCCGTTACTACAAGACCGTCGGTGTTCTCCCACCAACCTGGAGATACGAGAGTGCCACTGCCAGCACCATGGTCGCATAAAAAGTTTCACCATAACAAAACGGATAGGGAGTTGTGGGTGTGAATATGTTTGCATCACGAATTATACTACTTTCCTGAGAAGGAGTAGTTCTATAGTAGTATGAAAGCTACATAGAAAATGAAATATCAAGAAATACTTCCAGCCTCAATGTTGTTTTCAACTACTGTCCGATCTGCAATGTGATATACTGAACTCCTTGAACTCCAAAACTCTTGTATACTTTTGATATGCCTTGGGTATAATTAACCTCCATCCATTATTAATTCCCTCCTTCCAACTCCTTGGATTTTGACAATAAGAATTCCCCCAATACTCGCAAAGGATCTTTTGGTCTATCAAGAATAAATTGTTAGCCCATACCCGCCATGAAATCCTCCAGTCAGCTAACGGGTACCAGGTACATACTGTTCCTTAGCCAACAACTTCATGCCCTCTAGTAAACTCCCTGTAACAGTCTGGTTCAAATAAACTCGCGCCGGTGCTCCATGTAAACTTGCTTCAGTAGGTAACAACGGCCCTGTATCAGGATGTTGACTCGTAGCTCTCGATGAATTCTCCGCATTCCCATTTACCTTCGGTGCCGGAGTGCTCGTGCGCGCAGGAACTGGAATGGGAGAAGCTGTATCGCGATTGATATTCGCAGTAGAAGTAGAGTTAGACTGATGGTTAGGCGGTAAAATTGGCGAATGAGTTTGAATATTTGGCGGAAGAATTGCAGCGGCAGGAGACTGTGATGGGGAAGTATGAGTAAGTATTTGTACTGCAGAGGACAGCCGCGAGAGAAAATTTCCAATTGAAGGGTGGGAGGATGGAGGAACAGGGTCTGGGGGAAGTATAAGGCATACTGCGGGTCTATGAAGAGGCGCATCTTCCATAACCACATCTCGTGTTGCGCCGGGCATTTGGAGAACGCCGGGATTGGATGAGGGTGGTGTTGCGGAATGTGATTGAGGTGCCATGGCGAGTTGATAGGCTTGAGCTGCGGCGCTGATGCTGGGGGTAATGGTTGAATTTGTTTCGGGGGAAGGACTATTGGGTTTTGACATGCTGAAAGTGGAGATAGTGTGTGGGTGGGATTGAAATTAAGAAAGAGTTGTATTAACCTTAGAGTTATAGATTTGATTTTCTGCCAAAGGCGGTGGATTTATGTAGGGTCGAGTACCTTGCTGTATCAGGTGAGCTCGAGGTGAGTTCGTGTACGGACGCGATTCAAGGCGCGAACAAAGATATACTCTGTCATGAAACAATTTCTTTGTACATAAACATAAATTCCGATACAATGGTACTCGAGGAACTCCAAAATCCAAATCACAACGTTATGTTAGGTCGACGAGCTCAACGCAAGATACCACAAGACTTTAAAGATAAATTATTGCCACCCTCAAAGCGTCTGAAAACCGCAGAGAGTACAGACGGTGAAGAGCTTAGTTCTCGATGTCCTTCTGATGAAGATGAAGAATTACCTATATCACCACGAATTCGAAGTCCAATTCATCGTGGAAGAACCGAAATCCCGGATTCGGAAGATGATGATGGGGAGGACGATGTGGATCAGATTGTGGCTTCTAGAGTGACGCAACTGGAGAGTGCATTGCCGCCAATTGATATTGATAAGAATGCAATTGCTAAATATGAAGCAATGCGTGCTGGGGACGATAGTCTCCCGGATGATCTCAAGTCGAGATTGAACCAGCGGAATTGGACAAGGGGTAAGAGTAGTATCTATAGTGATGCTTTCAATCTTGCACTAGAAACTGTGTTGGAGGATGAGGGGCATCTATTTGACGAGAAAGAAATGGAGGTTTTCAAGCAGTGGAGAGAATTAGATTATGAGGCTCAGTATCTGTAAGAATTGGTTCCTGTACTCCAGTTGTGATTCCTCGAGGGCTAATGCAGATAGGTATGTACGTCTTTTCTTACGAAAAACTTCAGCATGGCACCGTATCAATCGTCTGGGCTATCATAGTGATTTGACGGACGTTCCTGTAGCCTCAAAAGTTTTGCAGTCTACTCGAAGCTTACCAGAATCAACGGCGGTGACTCAAGTCAACCCAGCGGAATTAGGACCCCCGGAAGGAACTATTCTCGAAGACTCGTTTACTTTTGCTGATATCTCAGAAGACCAGATTACAACTTTGGATGAGGCACTATCTCTACTGAATCTAGATGAGCTTAAGGGGCTTGCAAAAGAACTCAAGGTTCAAGGGAAGAATAAAGCTGATATCTTAAAAGCACTTCGTGCAACAAGTCAACGTCAGACTGGCCTCGGTTATGTTGGTCTGAAAAGAGCCGACAGTGCTTCAAAACCAACCACTCCGGACGGATTGATTCCGGAAGAAGATGATAGTCTTGATCATGTAAACAGAGATGTTCATTTCCTCAGAAAGATCATGGCTATCACAGGACCATGTATACGACTTTCCCTACCAGCTTTAAACTTATTCGAGCGAGTTCATCTAGTATTCTATAGATCAACTGAATGGACTGATAAATCTTTAACCACCATTATTCTTGCCAGAATCTCCCGCCGCAACTTCCCTTCATACATAGTTTCCAGATCAACCAATATCTTCCCTTCTCGGTCCACCCTTCTAGAATTCGAAGCCTCAATACGAACCCAATTCCGTGTCGACAACATCCTCGAAAACGGCAACCCAGGCAAATCAGGACTTGATCAAGTAATGGAAATCTTCGAAGAAGTATATCCCCGTTGGAAAGTTCTCCTAAGAGAAGAACGACTCAAAGAAGATCGGATCTATGAAAGTGGAGAAGGAGCCTACCTTCGCCGTTTCTCTCCAGCTTGGGTATACACACGGATCGTGCACAAGGGACTTTACGTCCTCGGCCGCCTTAAACACCATGAAAGAGAACACGAATTGCTCTCCGAACTGCTCAACCAAAAGCTTTTCCATTCAGCCCGAAGAGGCGCATGGTATCAACGAAAAGCCCTACTTGAAGAACACTACATGTACACTTTACAACCTCCTCCGGGAGTAAATGATATTGAGCAGCAAAAACGTCATTGGAGACGCACGTCACTTCAGACATGCGAGCAAGGTCTTCAGGATAGATATTGTCATACAATATATCATTACGATCTACAAAAACGAATACGAAAACTGGAGAAAAATCTCAAGATTCCCAAGAGGGAAAAACATGATTTCGGACATGTGGTCCTCACGAAACCCATAGAGGTAACAGTTGAAGGAATACAAATCAAAAAACAATACTTAACCCCCACTACTTTGCGTCGCCGTTCCAGTGCTCCAAATGGTATCGAAGAGCGTCAACGGAGTACGAAAACTATTTGGGTAGATGAATATGAAGGAGACGGCACATCCGAATGTTCCGTCGAGGATTTATGTCTAAGCTTCTATCGTAGTCGGGGACTTAAGGGCTATCATTCCGAAGGGGGCATCCTACGCACGTTGTTCGCATACCTGTTTTTCGACATCCTTTTCTTATACATCCCCAACGTATTCCAAACCGAATATCAAACTTGTCCCTTAGACCTTCACACAGATGCCTTTTTTGCAGCAAGAGCATCGGAGATTAATCATCGGATTGTTGAGATTGAGAATGGGAAAGCGGGGGAGATTATAAGGGAGGTTTGGGAGAGGGAGCAGAAGAGGAGAACTTGTGTTGTGGGATTGAGGTGGGAGTTTGAAGTGGGGGATCTTTTGGAGATTGTGGAGTGTTTTGGGGGAGCGTTGGGAAGGGTTATGAGGGTGATGGCGGAGGAGTATAGGGTTAGGGGGGGTGGGGTGCCGGATTTATTTTTGTGGGATTTGGGGGAGGATGAA
>NGKG01000030.1:118084-135590 GCA_002162505.1 Myriosclerotinia scirpicola | reverse complement strand
AATATCAAAACAGAAAACAAGCCTAAGAAACAAAGAAAAAAAGAGGTTAGATTCGTAGAGGTAAAGAGCGAGAATGATCGGTTAAGTGATACGCAGAGGATGTGGATACATGTTTTGATAGGGGCGGGTATTAGGGTTGAGTTGTGTAATGTGATTGCGAAGGAAGTTAGGGTTGTTGATGTTGAGTGATGGGCTGGTTTTGAGGTATGCTTGGTTGGGATCTGGATGGTTTGGATGGCTTGGCTGGTCAGTACAAACCAAACGATCAAGATGATTATGATACTCCCCACGATATCATGATATGGTATGGTAATCCAGGCACTCGGGGGGATAACTACAAAATATACATATATGAATTCATACCAATGAATAACTAAACCCAACCGAATTTATATCCAGAGGAAATCTCACAAAGATTTCCAGGAGTAGAAAGAGCATTAGAGAGTCTAAATGTCTGGAAAGCGATTTGATGTTTTGATATTTCGACTTTGTCTGCGGACAAGGTGTAGCTCTTGAGAACATACCATAAAAATACTTACGTGCTTTTCAAAAACTCCATATTCGAACCGTACAGTACATTCACATCCTTAAAATCTAGCTACATATCTACGGAGTACCTTACCATTCCACTTGTCGCGTACCCACCAAGTAAAAACGAACTTTGACCTTCAAAATACCCAATCGGAGTCTCCTATCTGAGCAGGGAATACATCGTCGGTGTCTGATTCACAAAACTTTTGAGGCTACAATATATCTATCCCCTTTATCGTCTACCACCTTCTTGCCCCTTCGCTAATCATGCGGATTACCTGGTCACATGTGAGTTTCCCATATCCTTGGGATTGGAATTCTCAATACATTAATTGCCGTATTTTAGTTTTGTAGTTTTGTAGTTATATTACCCATTCTTCGAATCCGAGCCCTAGAGTCTGTCACTCGCTTTGTGAAACTGCGTTTATAGCTACAGTACAGTAATGCCATATGGATACTGTCTACTTAAAGGATTTAAACAATGCAGCAGGAAACGAAGGGTATACACGTATATATAACAATTTAGGGTGCACAATGTATACAAGCCAAGGAGGGAGAAGATACTGTACATGAGGCGCTGGATGGAGGAGCAAAGAGGAATGGGAGGACAAGTGGTGAGGAGATGGTGTTGAGAGCTAGGAGGAAGATTAGAAAATTGGGGATTTAGTGGGAGTATCTTTTTCTAGGGAATCTGCGGTTAGTTTCCAATAGACTTGGGATTTATATTTATATCAACTTCGTTTACAGGGTACGAGCCAGTCCCTTGATGCTTTTTTATAGTATAGTACATAACGTGGTGATCAGCTGAAGCTTTCGGTTTATATGGCTTGGTAATTAGGCGTCATTATACATGCTGATATGGAAAGTTGGAAATGAAAACAACTGGAAAAGATAGTGTTTGGATCATGAACGAGTATTGACTCATATTCTCAGTATGGGCGTTTGAAGTGAATGCAACTACCTCGCGACAAGATCATGCAATGCAATGCAATGCAACCGCGCCAATGTCGAGTTTCTTAGTGAACAAATTTTTGGAGGAAAACTGATGGACTGTATAGAGAGGGAACAAGCAGGAAGTAGACTCTGAATGTTTAAGCAGAGTCTTAGCAGACTTCAATTTTTTCAAGTAGCTTCGCGGTACTACTCTTGACATGCAACCGCCCTCCCTCCAAGCAACAAAAATAAATTACAAGTTCAAGTCCGAATCTCTATGGGTATAGTATACACTATCATACCATCTAGTATTTGCCATGATTATTTGAAAATGTGATATTCAGATCATTAATCACAACACTGTAGGCGTTCCATTCCCTCAAGCTCAGTCCTCTGGGGTATGCTAGTATCCGAGGGCT
This sequence comes from Myriosclerotinia scirpicola, assembly GCA_002162505.1. Taxonomy (NCBI): domain Eukaryota; kingdom Fungi; phylum Ascomycota; class Leotiomycetes; order Helotiales; family Sclerotiniaceae; genus Myriosclerotinia; species Myriosclerotinia scirpicola. Next base: position 133,707 of record NGKG01000030.1, on the reverse strand, counting down.
AGATGATGATAACGATGGGTGGTATGCAATATCCCATCGACTCGATGAATCTTCAATTTTAAGGATGTGAACTGGCGAGTTGCAGGTAGATGAACACTATTCTAGGAAATTTGATTAAATTTGATCGGTGATGGAAACAAAAAAATAATTACGAAGGGGGATTGAGGTCGGGATGGTATAGATGTTAAAATTGTATGTAGGTGTATCGAATACTGCTTCTCGCTCACCTCTAGGAAACATTGGTATGGAATAGCATGGGATAAGAATATCGTGAAACGGGAAGATGGTGAAGATGAAGGATGACGCCTCGAAGTATTTGCTAACAAAGAACCGCCACAGCTCAAATCACAGCTCAATGGAATTGGAATATCCAGCTACATATTGTGTTTCGCACTAAGATCTTGTGTAGATATATGGTTTTGATTTGGGAGCTTCCTATATTTACTTACTCGACGAGTTGCAATCCACGCAAACTCAAACTTAAGATCTGAGAGCTATATTCAATATTCCTCATTTCATCTCATCTGACCGGCAAGGCAACGAAACTCGGGACTTTGTCTGGATGCTGCCTGGACAGATTATTCACACACCAACATCAACATCTCCCTCTCGTATCAACGCGTCAAAAGAACCATTCGTATATCCTATACATCACTTGAGTTACAAAACCAAACATATACCCCTCAACTCCCAAATCTTCCTCCGTCTTTGCACTCTAGACTATTCATTCGAAAAAGTCCATCGCACATCTCAGAAGGTAAACAAGCACCTCTACCGTTCATCTAATAGCAAAATAGCAAAAGCACAGCTACAAGAACAAGGACCCGCTGGTAGTAGTTATCATGTAAACTGAATACGACTTCATCCCGAAGTTTGTGCATGAAAAAGCGGACAAGATGGCTATATCTAAATTTATCTATCTGTGGTTATATGTGATAGGAACGGGGTCATTTGAGAGTATATTTGGGTTCCGAATATAAGTGTCTAGCGAACAAACGTAGTGCAGAGAAACAGGTTATGGAACGTCTCAGTGTATCCAATAGTCTTGCAGCTTAAGATATAGAAGGCAATCCGGAATCCGGATGGTTAATCTGAAAATCCAGATTGTTATCCAAGCCTGTAGACTGAGTAAAGTGTAGGTATTGTATAATTTAGAGAAAAATTGAATTGGAAAGTTAATAATATATTATTTTTATTATAAAACGAACAATCCATATATCTCAAACTTGAAGATATAACAAATTATACAAGAATCATGAAACAATGTTTATTCAATTCAAAAGTTCAAACAAGTTGGATTACAAAATAGTAGTATAAACCAACTGTGCTACTATTTGGTGTATTTAAACTCTGTCAGTTAACTCAAAACATACAGTTCGCCGCGTTTTGCAGTCCGGACTATTGGACACATTGGGAAGTCCGTAAAAGAACTGCGGCTGCCAACTTAGTAAGCCGACTTCTAGGTTTGAGACACCTGCCTTATTATTCCGATCCTTCAAGAACGATAGGAAAATGTGTCTCAGAAATGCGTATAAAACGTTATATGTATGGACCGGTGACATTCCAGATTCTTCTTAATATGATAGATAGAAGCTTGAAGAAAACCATGAACCGGATAACGGTGTATGTCTCTCGTATCCCGAAGTATAGAGAAGGGCATGTATGTTTAATGGTATCTCCACCCCGTTGTCTTACTCGCCTCGAAAATGTTGTGGATGTGAGTATTAAGCTTGTGGTTGAAACAGTGAGGGATTCATCCCAAGCCGTGGGGGCAGGAGAAGGCAGAGAGAGTACCGTGCAAGTGCGCTCAGAGTGACTGAGGTGATCATGATGTATTGTCTCAGTACAAATCCCAAAAATGCCTCAAGATGAGAAGGAAAAGGGGCACAAAGAATGATAACAGACGATAGCAGATGCCAGACGATAACCTCATCACACCATACTTGTCCCACGCTCACCTGATTCGCAAGAATCATGGCACAACCTATCTCCAGGAGGCATTATCGCAGCATCCCAAAACCTGATCGTGCTTGAGCTCTTCCTAGAGAACAGAAAACTTTACCCTCGTTGCACCGATCACTCATCGGGGATGCCGCGAGCGATCTTCGCAGAACAACTTCAATTTCATCTGCCCCACCAGTTGCTTACAGGTTCCAACTTGGAAATTGCTCATCTCATTCTATCAACCTTCCAGAAGTTTTCGTTTCCTGATTTGACATCGCAAATCTCAAATGAGCTTCTTCACACATCCATCTCCACCATTAACGTAATCTTGTGATCACTTCAGAAACAACTTTGCTCAATATGGCGAACAAGCCCAACAGTGCAATGTAACTGTAATTTCACAAGGCGACAACAAAAATGGAGTCTCGAGCACTGGCCAAGGGAAGGAAGCAGTTATCCTGCATCTCCATCACATTTTCACAATTTCAAATCTACACAGCCTCGTGAGAGTTCCCCTGGTCCTTGTTACCTTTAATCGGCGAGGTTGCAACGTGCCAGTCCCCAGTTGCTCGGAACCCAGTCACTCGTATCCTAGACACACATCGCGTCTCCCCTTTCTGTATTCCACACTTTTGCGATCTGTACATTCAAGACTCCAACTTAGTGAATTGATATGCTGGTATTCCACATGGGCAATAATGGGGAATCAACATTCACATGCATGTGGAGTACAGATATGTATGTCTACATTAATCAAATATCGACTGGGTACGGAGTATGGAAAGTAAATGACAACATCAAACCCTAACCCTCCTCACTAGCTCACCACAGTCTTGTAGAGTTGTAGTCGCCAGTCCATTATACACCCCTGTCCACCTCTCTTACAAAAGGAGACAGATCTACATACAGTTCTTCCCTCTTCGGGTAATCATCAACAGGAACAGGAAATCAGGCATTGCTCTGTTCTTTCGGTCCTGGATGAGGCCCGTGGGAATGTACGGAGGTTGGGAGGGTAAGTAATGTAAACTTTTAATCCTACAAATTTAAAAACAAAGTATTTTGTTATAACTTAAAAATCTGTATAACTTCGTACGCCTTTTTATATTAAAACCCCGAATAAGCCGCTATAGCCTATAGCTGAAGCCGCGAGTCGCTCAACCGCTGAACTACTAACAATTGGTTGCTAAACTCTTCGCCTGCCCTTTCTGATCAGAACAATCCCAAGGAAGCGCTCCACTTGGGTTGCTAGCATTGTAAAAGCCGGGGCAGCCGAACTCATACATACCTAAACTTTTTCGAAATCGGTAATCTTAATCCGGTCTTGTGAGCAGGGGATGCAATTACTTTTTTGGCATAGACTGAGCATGGAAGGCCTGAGGCCCCCAGGTTCATGAGCAGCGCGCCCACTCTTCGGCATTTGGGGTTGTTTACCATGCCATTGAGCTAGCTAAGAAATGAATGAATTTGACATGAAAGGAGAATTTCAGAGACAAGAAAGAATGGGGCGACGACAGGCATTTGAAAAAGAGACTGGGTTGGGTCAACAATCACCTGGGCCTTGCCCTGGTGATTGTTGATCTTCATAAATGATATTCGGCATTGGCGTTCACAACTCGACATGGGTAGATACAAAAGGGGAATTGTGGTTTGATGGCCCCATGGGACTTCGGAAATATTATTGCAGCTGTAATGATGACCCCAAGGATAACGCAAATCCTTTTGATTGACAGTTGCATCTTTTTGTGCAGTACATGCATGTATGGATATAAGATCCTCAATAAGCTTGTTGATAAGATTGGGATTTTCGATACAGAGAGAGCATGCCGTGCATTTGATAGTGAAGCAGTAGGTTGAGATGTTGTAACATCATCTCGATTCAAAATTCAAAATAGAGTCTCAAATCAACTGCCGTGCCGTGTTGACCTTCGTAGATACTAGAGACGTCGAATCTGCAGGCCGGCCAGGACATATATCCCGGCCCATGAGCCAAAGACCCATCTGGGCGAGGTTTAATTTGCGCATTACCCTATTGGGAACTGAGCCTGGGTAATTTCCAATTGTTACCGGAAGAGGGAAGAGGATTCGATATCTATCCAGGGGATTCGATTCATTATTCGAAGGATGCGAGCATGGCTAGCCAAGAGGTTTGAATCCAAACAATAGTTCGGCCATTGTGATCTCGATGTGATTCGAATTGTTACTAGCCATCAATCCATCCTATTCGATTTCCAGTAGCCACACCTTTACATTATCAATTGACAATTACCAATTGTCCTTACACACTGATACCATATCCACTCGCCCGACACTATCTCATCCAGCATTTTCCCGCCTTCAAAACGACTTATGTTCGGCTTGTACAACTCCGTCCCCGCACTTATGATCTAGGGCCTTTTCATTGTTAATAGTGGCTGTTTCTAATCAACGGAAGATATATACTCACTGCGGCTAACTAAACAAGCGCTGTTTGTTGAGCAGGCGAGTCATGGCTTGAAAGTTGAAAGTGGGATAATGCAATTTGTAGTATTATTGAAGCTAGTAAAAATCCTTTGGCTTGGAACGAGGTAACCCCGTTTGGTCTGTTGCTTACATGGATAAGGATGTATCTCTATCAACAAACGGACTCAACCCTAAAAAGAAAACTTTAGTAAAATTATTCTTTCTCAGGAAAGTACAGGTTCATAGGTAATTATTATCTCATCCATAGCATCGCACAGTACCGTATCCTCAATATCTCTTCCGCCTCCCCGCCACGCCGCCATTTGTTCGGGACAATCCCGCATCTTGAGTATCTGCACCTTGTACCACCACCTACCATTTTCCAGTGTTGTGATATTCAGGGTTTATGCGCATGCACACCTGCAAACGCACAAGGAGATTCTTCTCCTCTTGCATATAATTGGTTAAGCAAGAACTCCGGCACCTAGAGAAAAAGCGGTCAAGCAAAGGTTATTATCACTCAGGTCCTGAATGGCTAGTTTTTTTGGTGAAGTAAAGGAAGTGCGCGCATTGCGTATACAGATACAGTATCTTGTTATATCTCATCACATGCTCAGCGACCTTAGGAAGTCAAGTCACGTACGTTCGAAGTGCAAATAAAGTAGTCTTGAGGCCTATCTCTATAGATGTTGGCTTGCTGTACTCCGTATGTAGCGATGCACTAATACCGGGATTGCTGTAGATCCGGGCGGCACTGCCAGTGTCAGATCCTCCAATGCGCACATACCGTTTGGATCTCATGGAAGAGGAGAATTGTGAAGATAGGAGCAAGTCGGAAAGTAAGGAAATGAATGAATAAATAGTGCGGAGTATTACCTTAGTTACGTTGACACGGTTGAGTGAAATCAATTCCCCACAAAGTATACGTATAATTTTGCGCACGGCAAGTAGATGCAGACAGAGAAACCAGGTCTGGGATTGGTATTCGTACTGTCAACCATCTCGAATATCAGTAGAGAACAATCTCTACGCCCCCTTCATCCTTCGCCTCGGTGTAATCTTCGGCCCTGAATTAACCGAGTCCTTGAAATCGCCGACCAAACGATTTTTATATACCACTATCCCATTTACCCATTTAGTTGATGACTTCCAAGTTCCAACGCCCCTGTTACTTTCCTATGATCCCCATTCAAGTGAATCGTTTGTAGTTACAAGCGGTAGTTAGTAAGCTCGAGCCTCCAATACTAAGCGGGAAGTCAAAGAATGCGGAATCGCGGAATATGGAATGCGGAAGGATGTAGCACCTTTTTCATGTGTCTGGACTATGAAGCCGGGGGGCCGCGGTTGTTGATATTGAGACTTCTTGGTGAAAGAAGCTAGGGGGTACAACGAACGATACCAGGGTGGGGGCAACCAAAAGAGGGAAACAGAGGGAAAAGAAAGAAAAGTAAACAGATGAAATTGAGATTAATGACCCAAATTTGTGAGCGGTCGTCATTTTGTTGCAGTTTATCCAATGAGAATTAAATTTCATACCCTGTCAGATTTCTCCATCCTCCATCCTCTTACTGTTGTGATCATCGTCCCGCATTGCCGAATGGAAGAAGCCTTATTGTAACCTTCATTCCCAAGAAACTCCTAGGATGGATGGATTAGGTGATATTTGATTTGCGCATTGACAAAAAATAGAAAGGGCAATGTGTAAAAATGTGTAAAAATGGCAGCCTCATTATTGACACGATGCGATGGATTGCGATGATGACATGTTTGGGGGCCCGAGTTATAATTGGTCTGAGGTGAAGAGGAGGGGGGGTTTCGAAAGCAGGTAGCCGTGTAGCAAGCAGGTAGCCGTGTAGCACAACAATGACATCGTTCTTGCAGATGTTGGTATTGAATCTCGATACTCGTGCGGTTAGAAAAACTGGCATATGCCACAAGATAGTAAACTACAAGAGGAATACCTTGGTTCCTTTACCTTCCTGAGCTCTAGAAGTTGAGCGCTTTATGGCCAAACGAATACCAAGTTTTTCTTAAAACCTTCATTCTTGTGGTCTATCCAGCCCGTATTCTATTTCCCCACACACACGACATAATACTTCCGTGCAACGCACTTGTATCTACCGGGGCTCCTCTCCTCGTCTACTATTACAAACGGTGATGCTTGATACCGCCGTAAAAATATGCAGCTAGCATTGACTGGTACAGTGGCGAGGCGACGCCATCTTGAAGGGAGAAGGAGGCTTGCTTCCGCGCCTTGATGAACTCGCCCGTAATTGTCCATAGCCAAGGATACCCGATTGACACTCGTCTTGATCTAGGTGGCTTGATGGCGGCTTTTTGATAGTGACTGGGATTGGAGATTGAGAATGTTTACTTCTTTGACTTACTCGTATTCTGAATTTCTGAAGTAATTTGTAGAAAGTAGAAAGATTTTGAGAGGGGTTTGATCTTAATTGCATGCCCCTTCATCGTGATTTGTTTGATTGACAATCGCACTCAGAATTGAGCGTCCTCTTTTTTTGTTCCGATTGATTTTTCTTTAGTTACAAGAAATGATGGCGTTCCATCGTTGTAGCTTATTGGCGCCACCTACTGCAGAGGCATCATCCTCCCCCGAACCCTGGTCAAAATGACGATTTCGGGGTCCATCTGATCCTCCTTGCTTTTGTGCGCGCATTGAACATTAAGCCAAGCCAGTGCTAAAGCAAGCCTCAGCAAGGGGACACACCGTACGGTAGAGGAACGGTTGTGTCCATCCATCCGTTGAAGGAAGACTAATATGAATATTTCAAGAGGGTCAGAAAATAAACAATATTAGCAAGTGGATTGGAGAAAGGAGAGCCCCTTTCATTCGTTCGTTTGAGACACAAATGCCGTCATTATCAAAAGAATACTCTCCATTTCACCCATTTTTGGGATTAAAAAAAAGAAACCCCAAACAAATTTTATTTCAGATAATAATGGAGACCATTAGAATCGTACAACGAAATTGGACGAGTAATCTTTCGGTTGCGCAGATTTAAAGATACAATTTTGCTGGTTGATAGCCAATGATAGAAACATATAAGTATCCTTTGCTCCACAAAACGAATTTCTTCATACTATTCTCTTACAATGTGCGAACAGACAATTTTCCACTCATGCGTTTGAGATAGATGGCACAGTACCGGATCGTTCTTGCAACCTCGAGCGAGAAAATTGTGGTTATATCTTGATAATACCTACTGTATCTACTTTTGAAGTTGACTAGCGTCATAAATATATAGAACCCTGCATACGAAGTACGAAGTACAAGAGTAACACAGAAATCTCCAAACCCCACAATTAGATAGCTATCTGATTTTGAAATGGTACCTGACTTAAACAAGCTACGCTATGATTGATTGATTTAGAGAAAAATCTAATCAGTTGCTGTGTGTCATACAATTTCTTTACTGCCAGCAAATACCAATGCTATCTATCATTAAACATGTACAATGATGAAAGTTGTGATCAATCAAAACAACTTCATCTTGAACCTTAAGCTCCTATCCTAGCGAAGAAGCGTTCACATTATCAAAAGTGCTGAACTCTTATTCGTTGGAAGCCTCACACAGAAGTGGTCAGTGATTTGTTGTGCTTCCACTTATATGTAGATACTCCCCATCCGTCATGTCCTTGAAAAACATCAAGGTGGTAGGACATCCGTTAAAGGAGTACGGTACACATGATGCTGGATAATGCCCTGGCAAATTCTCACTTCAGAGTGGGGTTTAATGCTCTACATTAATCTAAACTTGAAAAAGTACTAGTTGATGGAGATTGTACACTAATATTTCAAAAGTAAACATCCCTTCGATTGACGCGTACCCGTCAGTTAACCGCATTCCGTAACTGAGACTGACTAAAATCTGTATCATCTAGTATCATCAAGGAGAATAAACATAATAGAAACAAGACTCGAACGAAGAACTAAAGATCATGCTATAAATTCATTACCCGTCTTTCCCGTAGAGCTACCTCTATTTGCCTAGTCGTATTCGTAGAAGGATTAGTTTTTAGTTCTACTTAACCTGTTCAAGTAGTGGTTATAACAAAAGAGGGACTTCAGGGACTTCAGGGGTATATGGATACTGTATACATCTAATTTAACACGCCCAGCACCCAGCACTCTGATAGCGTCTAATCCAAGAAGCTTTACTAGCTAGTAGCTATTCATTCTCTCTTGTTGATATAATTTCAGTTCAAATATTTACTTCGACCACGCCCTATGCTACTCTAGTAACTCTATAGACTTTTTTTCAGGGTAAAACATACGGGAATACCGTAATCCCCCTCCCAGTTTTCGGGATTAAATGATTGTTTTAATAATGGCCAGGGGTACACAAAACAAAACCCTACAGGCTACAATCCTTTCTAAATTCTTAACCCTGTCCTTGTCTGCTACATCATGAACTGCAAGCATTCAGTTCAGAGCATTCAAACTAAGGCTAAATTAATACATCGATTTATAAAAATTATACTAAAACAACAAAAACTAGTTTTGCACCTCTTCACTTCCTTCTACATCCATCAATGATACCATCAAACCTAATCCATTGTTGACCCTCTTCAAAAAGGTTTCCTTTCTATATCCCCCCCCCGGCTTTGTGATCGTCCATAAACCTTCCTATTTCGTTCAAGGTAGGAAACTTAGGAAAGACTTACAGATGTAACCAAAAAGACCTTGAACTCAAGATTGATTTTGTCATTAATTTCCAAGCTTCTAAGTTCGAGTAGATTGCCTCTAGCTTTTGGGCGACTATCTTTTCCAAATATATCTTTGAATCACACCCTCTTTAAACATCTAACAATCACTTCTTTCAGACAAGCCATCACCACATTTCAATATCCCATACATCTGGGATTCTGGGGCCATATACACAACTACCGCAACACTGCCTTATTCGAATTGACATCTCCCCCACGTATACTTCGTACATCAGTAGATCAACAACACTGCCGAAGATCTGACAGCTACTCTCGGACTCTCGAAACTCATCAAGTGGGACTTTGTCTGATGAGCTTAATCTCATGAAGAAATAGACACAGACACTTGTTCTTGAATTTGACCCGCTCACCGCAACTACCTACACAACGAGACTTCTAGTCTGTCTCTCTTCTCTCTCCACATCAAAGAGCAAAGAGGAATACCCAGACTCCCAGAGGAATATAAAAAGAAAAAAGGGAAGTTATCTTCCGTCGATCACTTCTGAAGAGACTCAAGCCCATGTTCGCCCCACTACTGTGAATTTTAAACCCCCGGCAGCGTGGTGCATACAGTACCTAGTATGTATTCCCATTCAACACCCCTCCCCACTTCCACAAGCATCCTTGACCAGACAAATTCTCCAATTCTCCAATTATCGAAAGCCTTGACTAGAAGTTCTTTACACTCGAAAGGAAAACTACTCATCTCAATATCATTCAAGGATTACCCCACCAACCATCACCCTTGAATGCTACTGCCCTCCATCATCTTAAGCTTTCTTCTACAACAAGACAGAAAGCACATAAAGAACGCTGATCCCACCCGTTGAAACTGTACTGATCGACTCCTTACCTTTAGAACTTGTACTTCCATCAACACTACACGACCATTACACGGGATCTTGCATCTGATCCACGTTTTATTTCAGACTACATTCTTTACACCAATATACCATATACACGCGCCATTTACTTTGAGGTGTTTTAAACTTTCCCTTAAAAATGACAATGACAATGGACAATCGACAACAACCACCTTTCGGTGCTATGGGCTTCAACAGTCACTTGTCATATTCGACTCCTCCACAACCTCAGTTCAGCGATCCATGGACAACAACTTCAGCTCCTTCCGCAACCTCTAGCATTTATGCCCCGGCCGGTATTGGTTCAAATTTGGGACTTGAGAGTATTCAAAGGCAACAAGGTGCACGCTTGAATAACAATGTATCTGCGGGATCATATAGCATGCCAGTCACTGCGGCATCAGCAGGTAACCTCTTTGCGGATTTCCCTGGAGTAGGACAGGATTTACTCACCAGTCAAGAAGATATGATGAGCCCCAGCCGTTCCCTGGCAACTGGATATGGGAGCGACGCCGGTTATACTAGCGCGCCGTCACCTGTTCATGCTACTTATACTAGCGCGCCGTCGCCATATGATGCAACGGGTTATGTCCCAGCGCCGGTCCCGGCGGTTCGACCAATATATGGAATTCCGCAGGATCATCCAAGGCGACTTTCACAACCGTCAGTATCTTCTAGTTCATTTGTCGATCTCCCTGCGGATGCGCCGCAATCCCATCGTCAAAACTCATTTGTTGACATTAGTTATAGAGGATTACATAGTAATAACAATACCGGATTTCCACGAGACGCAACACTTGATGGCGCAAGGGACATGGTTGCCATGAGTCAAAATACCACACCAAGAAACATCTATGGAGGTCCCCCACGAATTGGAAGAGGATCCGGTGATTCATACGGATTCCCAACAACACATTCGACGAGCTCCTCAATTTCTTCGTCAAGCACTTACCCATATTACGGTTCCGTCGATTCTTCAGTATCCGATTATTCTAATGGTTCTGATATTGAATCGGTGTCGGCAAGGACGTTACCTAGGCCTGGCGGTATCCTTGGCGGTGGAGTACCACCTGCACCTCAATCAATGATGGGTCAATTCAGCTCAAAAGTATCATCAAGTACCCTTAAAAAGCACAAGTGCAAGATTTGCGAGAAACGATTCACCAGACCAAGTTCTTTACAGACACACATGTATAGTCACACTGGAGAGAAACGTAAGTCATCATTCGATACTAAAACGGTTCCAACTCTAATTGATAAACAGCATTTCCTTGCGACGTTGAAGGTTGCGGTAGACATTTCTCAGTCGTATCCAACTTAAGGCGACATAAAAAGGTCCACAAAGGAGACGCAAGATCAGAAGCTGGATCCGAAGATCATCAATCAGACGAATAAATCCTACGACTTTACATTGTACACTACTAGCCACACACATCACGCTCTGTTCATATCACCTACTTCACGAAAATAGACGACCACAAAAAGATAGCTGGTCAAAAAGTCTCAGCGCATCTTATTTGTCGCCAATTCCTCTATGCATCAATTCGATATTCGTTTTCTTTTGCAGTATCTTAGCGAGTACCCTTCCTGCGTGCTGATTATCAATTTGCGACTTTCGATTCAAGGGGGGGAGGGGGTGCTATTGTATATTTTTCATTGGGCAGGACTTCGTTTCATCGAAAACGAAGAACTTCATATTCACTTCTAATTCAATCGCTACACTACGGTCCTCCAGATATTTTTTTCTTGAGGGGCCAGATTCACTTTCATTAGAATTCGGTATTTGGAGGCTAAAGATCTTTGCTATCCTGGAACATGGAGCAAGATGAGTGTGCTTTTATGGGTGGCGTTGAAAAGGGCGTTAATTTTTTGAGGGAGGCATGTATTTTGCCAGGGCATAGCGTGGTAGGAATTTTTCACTGTATGTTTCACATACTTTGGGTGTGTTGTGTATTGTACTATTAGTTGCGGTTGCTCATAGCTGTTTTCTTCGTTCACTCGCTCAAATTATACCCCGTCTTGATGGAAAGAAGGACAGTGTTTTTTTATTAGGATGGGTGGATGGGGGTGGCAATGGACGGGTTTAGATGGATGGCTAGAGACCTGAATAGTTTGAGCCAGTTGGATGGAAAGGCTAATACATACAGTCATTACGATTATAGAAACTAATATTATGATTGAATGAAGCGAATAGCTTCTGTTACAATTACACCTGCACATATCCTACAAGTGACGATGTAAGAATGAAATCTCGATTTGAATGTATAACGAAACTTGGATCAAAGTGACGAGTTGATTGAGTGCATATTCTACTGGAACTTTAAGGTCTCACTCCTCACTGTGTACTCCGTATTCTCCTTTCTCTCCCACCAGTATCATCGCGTAATCATTTGTCCCAGGAAAGTCTTCTCTAAATCATTATCTAACCGCCTCATCTATATCAGAAAAGATACTCTAATCCCTCCCCTCTCCAAATTTTTATCTGATCTTGGAAGCCAACAAGCAACATCCCCAAAGTCCAAACCACGAGACTATACCAGCATCTAAAAAGCTTACCCCAATCAAGCTCTCACCGAATAGCAGAACCCTCCGAAATTCCCTCAGGGGATAGAGAAAATCATTACGATATATTTCTACGATCAACAGTCATCTTGCAGACTTGCAAGCATAGGTAACGATCAACACGTTAAGCAACGATATCTACCAACCGACTTGCAAGCATAGTCAACGATCAACAAACACGTTGAACATCGATATCTACCCAGCCAAACACCCCATTATTCTCCATCTCCACTTGGGAGCTGGAGCACTCCAAGTCTCCAAGTTCTCCAGCCCAAAGTCCGATTGTGTTAGGTGTTAGCATTGGGGATCACGTTACCATTTATGTTACGAGCCCTCAAATACGAAGGTAAGGATGGGATTGGTCTTCTCACACAAATACTAGTCGCAATGACGCGGATCCGCATTGTCCCTAGCACGCTCTGAAACGTTTACACGTATCCACTTTAGCACTAGGGGTCTCACAATTGTCCTCCTACAGGTCAATTGAAAAAGCTTGCGGGTCATATGTAAGCACTTGCGAGGTTTTGTGAACGAGATAGATGTTTGATTGGATGCAGGGAGGGGGTGGAAAGAGGGGGGGGGCTACGCAGCCTCGTTAAGGACTCCAATCTGTAGCCTGTGGAAAGAAATAAGAATTTTGGATTTTGAGGAGCTGTATTCTTTGTGTTGAGCTCTTTTTTGATTTGTTTGCTAGTACTTTGAGTTTACCAATTGGATTATCCGAATTAGATGGTAACTTTATACATCACCGGTATAAATTTCCGTGAAGTTTAAGACTCACTAACTTTACCGCCATTCCAAAGATGGATGATGCGGAAGTCGCCCCGTCTTTTGACTGCGGTTGCATTAGCGAACAATAGAGTTTCTTGCATTAAAAAATCTTCAAGTGAAAACTTCAGCCAAGAGAATATAACAACTACAAAAAGAAAGTATATATTGTATTGTTGTTATTGATTACTCTATGTATGAGATATATTGTATCCAATACATACTACGCGATATCGGGCCGCTACCGTAAACAGATCAACAAGTCAAATCGTGAAACATAGTTTGAATCCTCCATCGATGATCGATCGTCTATATCATCAACTATGTATGATTTATCACAAATTAATCTATATACATGATACTCCGTACATAATCTCATGTCGATAGACGAACATCTGGACCGTGATGAGCCTCGTTTGATGTTGAAGAGATTTATATATAGAAAACAATCTATCAATCTAAAATAGACACCATTTGATTATTTGACCGAAGACGTGGAGAGCTGGAGATAAAATGGATCGAATCTCCAAATTTCTCCACGGGCAATGATGTCTAGAGACTTGCAGTTACCAACTGGAGAAGCCTGATAGAGGATTATCAAGAAAGGTGGAGAGGATACTGGAAGCTGCCGGTTTGAAATACATGAAGGGATATCTAAAGATTCTCCACTGAGCACATTGTTATCAGATTGAGCTCTATAGCAATCCTTCCCAGAATCCCAGTGTATCCCCTCCTCCATAACTTGAAATCCCAAGGTGTAGATTAATTTGATATTAAACGGTGCTGACGCTACACCCGCCATCCCATCTATTCAAAATTTCCACTCCACATACCTGGAACTTGAAAGATTTGACAAGGCAATAAAATTTGATCATTGAGTGAGGGAGTGAGACATATGACATAAGTGGCTTACATTTTTATATGAATCCCCTCATGATTAATTTATAATGTGGATAAATAACCTAGCTGCCAAGCCCTATCTGCGAATTGAACTTCTCAGGGTCTTGTTCGGGGGTTGCACAAATGACGAATGGAGTCGATGGACGGATGGGAAAAGAGTGGACGGGATGATAGGGAGGTGGATACTACTCCAAAGGGAAAATTAATGAAATATACGGATTACTGGATTAGGTATATCTTTCTGCGAGAGGGTTTGGGTAGTAGTATTGTCATTCCGTGGATAGGTACCCCAAGGAATCATTTTGATCCTGAGAGGAGGGGATAGACGTCATCGTTGCCCAATAGCTGCGGTGGTACTGTCAGACTGTTTGTACATTTTGCACGTTCGTATTTTACCTATGAAATTGATTTTGACGTCGATAGTTGGGCATAAACGCTGTACGTATCTGTGGCTAGTAGCCCGAGTGCAGTGATGTCCTCAGTACGATTCGTACTGTACGAAGTATTGGCCATGGCCTGCTAGGCTATGATGAGACACGAGAAGCTGAGGGCAGGGAATCCGATTACATAAGTCTCACATTTAGGGATGGGCAAAATATATATTTTGGGGCATGATTATATAATTTGATATTATCACAGCTTTTGATACATATAAAATATTATGCCAAAATTATACCAAAGGTTTTTAAACCAATAGAATTGCTAAAATGAATAAAAGTGAAACTGATTTTTGAAAACTTTTAGGTAAATGGTAAATATCTTTTACTAGTTCAAATTTTCTTCAAATTCCTTCAATTATCATGTAATTATCATGTGACTGTTTGATTGAATTATGTAATCGTTCTTGAAGTTTACGAAGTTATATGATTGGCTATTTGAATCTCGTTAAAATTACCCTTTTGGGAACTAATACGTATTTGATTTGATGAATATTACATATTATATTGAGTTGATGAATATTTAAGATTATATATTAGCATTTTGCCCAACCCTACTCACATTGTCTACAGTCCAGGGTCCCCAAACAAGGGTCCCCAAAACGGCAACTCAGTAAAATGAAAATAGGGGCCTCGGAAATCAACGCTCTCTCGATAGGAGGTGAAACCTTCGAGAAGTGTACATAGAACGATTCCCGAGATTGGAAGTTTCCTTTCAGTTTCCTTTCTGGGTGTTGGTAGTCCGGGGGCTTGTGTTTGATGAACTGCGAGGATGTGGGAGACAAAGGTTCTGCTAGGGGGGTGATCTACGGGCAGGGCGACGATGTTGAGCGTTGAATTTTGGAGGTTGGGGGGGGTGGATGGATGGATGGATTCATGTCCAATCCACTTTAACAATCGCAAATCCCCATCGAACCCCCCTTGAGTTATCCTATCGAGGCGGTGGACGAGGTGGAGAGGGAAGAATAGGGAGGAAGGGGGG